>CM044963.1:1530613-1555931 GCA_024516035.1 Bactericera cockerelli | reverse complement strand
TGTGAGGGTAGGTAGCGGGTTTATTATGTTATGTGTAGTGTGAGGGTAGGTAGCGGGTTTGTTTCAAGAGTGTGTTAACGAGCATGTGCTTGTCAAGTTTGACACTCTTCAATTCTAGGCTGTCTGGAAAGGTGATTTATATTTGTTTATATTATTATTATTATTTGGAATAGACGGATACTCGAGCTTTATATTATTTTCGATAAATTTCAATAACATAATATTTTCGATAGCTGTCACTGGTCTCTATACAAAAATAAATACTCAATGTCCATAGTAGTGTCGATAGGAGTCTTTGGATATTTAAATGTTCTTCAGAACGGTGGTTACTCTCTTTTCTCTAGCAATCTTACCAGCTATAAGCATCATCCATGCGAGATGATTGTGTGTGTGTTTTTTTTTCTCTCAGTGAAATAGGAGAAGAACACGAGAATTGTTCAGCATCGAAGCTTAGTGAGCAGCACATTGCATACTCACATAAATACCAGGAGTTCATACAAATTATATTAAGTACTCATTTTGACCTAGCATTCAAAGCACAGAGCCAAAATACGTAGACTTTGCCACTTAACCCGGGGACACCTGGGCGCCAGCAAGCACTACATACTCGGTAGGCCGGAGTGAAAAAAATAATTTTGGAATTTGAAAACGCCTAATATGTCAAAAGTTGTGATTTTGTGAGTAGATCAATCCCTGAAAGTTTCAAAAATTAAAAAAATGATCTTGAGTCTCCACATTGAGCTTAAAGTTTTTGCTATTTTTGAGTATGCAATTTGAAGGGGCAACATAGTTTTTTACCCTTTATTGACCTCTGACATGAAAAGTTTTCATTTTACAAAAAAAGTATTTTATTAAATTGTATTGAGAACAATTTTCTGTATCATTTAGTATCATAAAACGTCTCTCTATGATGTACAGTTAAAGAGATAGAACACTAATAGTTATGACTCTTGTTGAAAACTTATGAAAATTATAATTTTTGGGACACTCCGCTTCTAAAAAATCATAAAATTATTATTATCTTATATGATAACGAGTATCATATGTATTAAAGACATTACCAGAAAGAACAAACAATGAAAAGTACTAAATTAAGGATCAAAGGTTTTATATTTTCAAATGATTATCATTCATTTTATGTATTACCATAAAAATCTTTTTTGTGCTACACACATGAATATTTTTACGGCTCTTTTGTCGAGCACGTATAAATCGGTCTCGGGCAACTTCGCCACAAACAGATTGTGATGCCTCAGTTACCATTACCAGCCTGATACGCCTTTCCACAGCTTGAGTGTGGCTGCTGGCTTGGGAGTTTGAGAGCATCGAACTCCGTTTGGGATCGGATGAGGCATATAATTTCCTCATCAGTCAGGTTCAAGGTGGCAGCTGGATCCAGTGGATTTTCACAACTGATATATGAGGTTGAAGTAGTCATCAGCTTTAAAATTATGAGGAGACAATTGGGGCTGGGGGACTTAAAACATAGAGGAGACCAGCAGTCTGGCTGGGTGACTATAAACAGTATTAAACAGGGAGTAGACCAGCATTGGCTTGGTTCGGGGGGTCCTTGTCAATTAATAGACTCCTTGTAAAGACAGTGGTAGGAGTGCTGAATCATTCCTCCATTGTCTGGCTACCATCGTTCACATTATGTTTATGAAGCTTGCGGGATTTTAAAATTCTACCCAATGCTTGTTCTCGCACATTAGAGCACGAATCCTTAATTATAATAACACACTTTAGTGAAGGTAATCACAGGGCGAGGTTAGTGCTCAAAGCATTTTCTACCACCTAACCCTCAGAGTCTTATTATTATGTGTTCACAAACACAAATTAATGAGGAAAAGTTCATTCACTGGGTGGGATTCGAACCAACGGATCCCGACGCTACCTGTTTTACCAGACTAGCGCGTTAACCACTTGACTAAAAGTGCACCTTAGCCCTTAGCATTGCAAGAAGTAGGTACAAGTTGAAAAGTTATCATATTTGTGTTAATCAATTTCGTGATATCACAACTACTCAAACTCGCTTTACTAATTCTACGCTGAAACCGGACATGAACCACCGACCTCTAGGTTACAAGTCCGCAACCTTATCGATCAAGCTACTTGGTCAGTTTGCGAGAAGAGTATTTTCAAAGTAAGCGAAATACGCGTTTCTCTGTATCACATCAAACATAAGTTTTTTGTATTGTATAGACGATAAAGAACATTTCTTAATCATTTTAAATAAATGCATGGGCCTTTCTGAGCTATTTTTTTTTTAAATTAAAACCACGACGGGGCAATCACTTTCATTATGTAATCAGCAAGAAGTTATATCTTTTACATGATGAAGTGCCTCAATAACGCTCTGTAGGAAAAGCAGGCTAAATATTAAAAACTTTCAGTAGGGCGGCTGCAAATTAAAAAAAAAAACAATTTAGAGTTATAATTAAAAGATTTAATACATGTAATATTAACTATCAATCAAAACGATTATTATTCTTAGGTAATACTGACATGATATGGGTATTTCACTTCATACAAAAATTAGTTAGTTATTTTATTTAAACAACCAAGCCAACCTAGAAAAATTTGATCCGTAATATCCGTAGTTAATTTCTAACGAATGCACAAATTAATTTGAACAATCATTTTCACATAGAACAGCCTCCGTGGCGTAATGGTTGTGACTACTGCCCGTAGTCCAGAGTTCCCGAGTTCAACTCCCGGCTGGGGCAGACTTTTCGAAGAAAATTCTGTTCCATCCAAACACGTGAGGCTGCCATTTCCGGCCCTACCCAGGCTGGGTGAGGTTAATGTGGGTAGCTGGTACGATTCCCAGCGAATGGAGGGTAAAACCCCCGTCCTGACTATCTATCTAAGTCAGGACGTTAAAATCAAATAGAATCAACTGGTCACAATAGATCTAATTAGGTCGCAGTGTTAATTGTAAGGGTTTCACTGAAAACCCTGCAACCAGGTCAGATAATAATAATAATTTTCACATAGAAAGAAAGATCTGAAAACTCAGTTTTGTACTGCTTTAATTACAAAGCTACAAGACGAGACCGGACAAGAACAAGCGAGAAGATGTCAGTAAGCATTAAATTTACTTTCGCGCACAGTTACCTACATAGATTTTATATACATACATGTTACTTGTACTCGTATAATGTAGGAAGATGTCTTAAATAACCAACTAAATATAGATAACAACGTAAATCTTTTATCCTGAAAAAAGTAGGCCTAAGTTGTACCAGCACCTATGATATGGACTAATAACCTACCATATTATTATCATTTTCCGAAGTTTCTGCTAGAGGTACAATTGTTTATGTTCTAGCTCATAGATAGTACATCATAGAGAGAAGTTTCAAGGAATTAAAATATAGAAAAAATTGTTTACAATATAATTTTATTCATTATCTTTTTTTGTATAATGAACACTTTTCATGTTAGACGTGCTTCAAGTGCAAAAACCGATGATGCCCCTTCAAATTGCATACTCAAAAATAGCAAAAACTTTAAGCTCAATGTGGAGACTCAAGATCATTTTTTTAATTTTTGAAACTTTCAGGGATTGATCTACTCACAAAATCACAACTTTTGACATATTAGGCGTTTTCAAATTCCAAAATTATTTTTTTACCCCCCTGTTTCACTCCGGCCTAATACTCGGCCACGGTGACTTCCCGATTAAGGGCCGTATTATGGAACAGGATAAGTCAATCTAAGCCGACCCTTAGATTTTATCAGCTGATCGCTAGGTATTCTAAAATCACATTTTCTATCACGAAGGCTGGCCATAGCTCCGTTACGCCACAGAAGAAATATATACAGCCACAAAGCTCGGCTTAGATATGACATCTACAGTATTGTTGTCAAGGTGAAAGTTAAGGGATAGTGTCCACTAAGATTGACCAATCCCTTTTCATAATTCGGGCCTCAGAGATATATATTTTTTCTATTTTTGACATGGAAACCCAGCCAACAATAAAAACAAAGTGTCCCTCCCCAGAACGAAACAGCTTTTGACAATATAGAGAAACGTTGTGAGGGGAGTGGAGTGACAGAGGCTATTGTCCCTTGAGACTGCTAGCCTGGACACTTCATGTTGATTGAAATTGGATAAAAACAGAACCTACTTTCTATCTGATATGGGCAACACATTCTATTTGATACTCGTATACCTAACCAACTAACCATATTATAATAATAATATCTAGTATGTAGTAGAGGCATGGATGGACACTTCATGTTGATTGAAATTGGATAAAAACAGTACCTATTTTCTATTTGATACTCGTATACCTAACCATATTATAATAACAAATTCTAGTCTGTAGTAGAGGCATAGACACTTATTGAAATTTAATAAAAACAATACGATTTATGTTCAGGTTGAACAACGTCGACCCTGCTCAAGTAAAAGAAGAAGAAGATGAGAAGAATGTTTGTTCTTTGTTCAATTAGTTTTGATGCACCTTTTGTATTGCTATTGTTGCAGCATATCCTGCTCTGGTCACAGTGAGATGAAAGTATGATTTGGTACATTGACTGAGAGGAGCAAGATCTATTGTGCTACCTTGTGAAACCCTATGCAGTAAATTGAAAAAAAATGTGTATCCAATATCTCTGTGTTTATTTTATTTCACTTGAGTTTTCATTTTTCACCCTACCTCTCTTTTCTCTGTATCCTCTCTTTCTCTGTTTATCTTTATCCCTCTATTCTCAATTCCTTTCTACTCTCTTCGCTCTCTCTTCTCTCTTTCTTCTCTCCCTCTCTCTCTTCTATCTCTCTCTCTCTTCTATCTCTTCTCTCCCTCTCTCTCTCTCTCTCTCCCTCTCCCTCTCTCTCCCTATCTTCTTCTTCTCTACTCCAGATATTCTATATTATTTTTACCCCGTTATTGAAAAAATAAAACAGAAGAAGGTAAATACGATATTAGAATACGAAAAAGGAGGATGAAAGAAAGAGAGTAAGATTAAGAATACGGAAGAACGAGAAGAAAAAAGAGGGAGATAGGAGAAAGAGAGAGTTAGGGAAGGACGCTGAGATAGTTAAAGGAGAGAGAAAGAAAGGTTGAGAATAAGGGAGAATGAGAGGGATAAAGGAACAAATTATAAGATAAGGAAAGTAAAAAAGGAGAGAGAAAAGAGGATGCAAAGAAGACAGGCGGAAGGAAAAGAGAGAGAAAAGAGAGAAAGATGTAGAGAATATGAGGAGGAGGGAGGACGGAAGAATAGTAATAAAATGAAAGAAATGGAGAGGGAAGTCAAACAAGATCATCCTCGCTTCCTTACACCCTCTCAATACACCATCATATCATCTCAGGATTTTGTTAGGTTTATTAACATTATTATTATTATCTTCTTGTTTTCTTCAGGGTTTTATTAAAATTTATGAGCGTCATTTTTTTTTTCTCCACTATTATTATCATCAATGGTATTATTTCCATCAATAATATTGACATACTATTTTAATGTTTGTTTTAATAGTAGGGAAAACAGGGGAAAAAAATATTGAGCGAGAAACTTCCTAATGAAAAAGAAGATCCAATAGAGAAAAGCTATAATCGCTGGAAGTTCAGAAACTGTTGACTTTGTCCGGGCCAGGAAATTAGAATTATAAAAAGGCCCCCATCAGGCTGGGTGAAGTTCAATTTGAGTAGCTGGGTTGTTTTGCCTAGCGAATGGTGTAATACCAGCTGTATAATAAATTATAATCAAATTTTATTATAAATTTTTGAAACGGAACAGAGCGAAACGGAACAGAGCGAAACGGAACGGAACAGTCTTAATAAAATGCACTGTTTCTCTCAAAATGTAAACAAACCGAGGAACATCTGTTCCTCTTTTTGGAGAAACGGAATGTTCTAGCTTCTGATTGGTTCTCATTCTGCGTCCTTTTGATAATGGAATATTAAATGAGAGCGCCAAATTTTGAATCTGCATTTTAAATTTATTTTTGAAATGAGATGAGCTAAGAACCAATCAGAGAAGACCTACACAAATACAGCTGATTACAGAAATTTCACTTCTGTTGATCTCTGAAATGACCTTGTTATATTTTCTTTATCTTCAACCAATCAAATGGCCCGAACATGTAAATATGTTCCTGCTGTTCCGGTTCAAATTTTATAATAAAATTCAACTTATGACATTTTAGTTGAAAGCGACGTTAAACCAAAATAAATGAACTTTTTTTTTTTTTTTGTAAAGGGGCGCGGGGTTTAATCCTTCCTACCTTCCCTTGTGGTTCCAGAGAGTCTGGAGAAGTGGGAGCGACTCACAGTGGCGGATGCCTTGGAGCCGGTGTCGTTTCAGGACAAGGAGGCGATTGTACGGCAAGGGGAACCGGGAGACGACTTCTACATCATCCTGGAGGGTAAGAGCCAGCCTGGAGGGTAAGAGCAAGCCTGGAGGGTAAGAGCCAGCCTGGAGGGTAAGAGCCAGCCTGGAGGGTAAGAGCAAGCCTGGAGGGTAAGAGCCAGCCTGGAGGGTAAGAGCCAGCCTGGAGGGTAAGAGCCAGCCTGGAGGGTAAGAGCCATCTTGGAGGGTAAGAGCAAGCCTGGAGGGTAAGAGCAAGCCTGGAGGATAAGAGCAAGCCTGGAGGGTAAGAGCAAGCCTGAAGGGTAAGAGCAAGCCTGGAGGGTAAGAGCAAGCCTGGAGGGTAAGAGCAAGCCTGGAGGGTAAGAGCCAGCCTGGAGGGTAAGAGCAAGCCTGGAGGATAAGAGCAAGCCTGGAGGGTAAGAGCAAGCCTGAAGGGTAAGAGCAAGCCTGGAGGGTAAGAGCAAGCCTGGAGGGTAAGAGCCAGCCTGGAGGGTAAGAGCAAGCCTGGAGGGTAAGAGCAAGTCTGGAGGGTAAGAGCCAGCCTGGAGGGTAAGAGCAAGCCTGGAGGGTAAGAGCAAGCCTGGAGGGTAAGAGCCAGTCTGGAGGGTAAGAGCCAGCCTGGAGGGTAAGAGCAAGCCTGGAGGGTAAGAGCAAGCCTGGAGGGTAAGAGCAAGCCTGGAGGGTAAGAGCAAGCCTGGAGGGTAAGAGCAAGCCTGGAGGGTAAGAGCAAGCCTGGAGGGTAAGAGCAAGCCTGAAGGGTAAGAGCAAGCCTGGAGGGTAAGAGCAAGCCTGGAGGGTAAGAGCCAGCCTCCGTGGCGTAGCGGTTGTGACTACTGCCCGTAGTCCAGAGATCCTGAGTTCGATTCCCGGTCGGAGCAGACTTTTTTGTATAAAATTCTGTTCCCTCTAAGCACGTGAGCTTCCCGGTCCTACTCAAGCTGGGTGTGGTTAGTGTGGGTAGCTGGTATGATTCCCTGACTATCTATCTCAAATCAATACCTTAAAAAAAAATAGAATCAAATAGTCACAATAGATTTAAAAAGGTCGCAGTCTTAATTATAAGGGTTTTACCGAAAACCTTGCAACCAGGTCAGATCATAATCAGAAAAGAGGAGAAGTCCTTCTTCTTTTCTTATTATGATCAGGTTTCCAACGGTTTATTGGTTTTTAAAACACGTTGAACACACCTCTATCAGCCGTATATGGCTGACAGTCAAAGTACCTGGTGTACCACAGCCAAAAGTCAATATTATTGAACACTGAACGATAGCATCCATGAAACAAAATACTATTAGAAATAATACATTGTAATCTCATCTATAACAGCGTGACAGGAACATGAAGGAGTCTACCTCGTCTTGAGCACATATGGTTGACAGGTATGTGGATAAAAGATAAATGTCAGCCAGCTATGACTGCCAGGAACATTAAAAAATACTGGAAAATCGGTGTGGTGTTCAACGTGTTATAGAAAATGCCCAAGTTCTCAGGATAGATGACCGCATATGAGAATATCGTCGTCCCAAACACGAAGTGGCGTATCTCAAAAAATGGACATTTGAGATTTTTGGCGTATCTAGTTCTAATCATGGTTTTTTATCACCTCACGAAGTGGCTCTATTTCAAAGCGTTCCAATTTTATGAGTATATTTAATTTCGGCGTATATTGTTTCGAATATTTCTTTCAAAGAACGAGCTGACGTATCTCGATTTACGCTACTAAAGTTTGTATTTTGAAGATACGCCACTTCGTGTTTGGGACGACGATATGATCCAGGTTTGAACCCCGAGTCGACAAAAAATTATTTTCAAAATTGGATCACAGTCGTTTGTAAGTTCGTGTTGACCCAGCGTCTAAATGGGGAGTACGGAGTACTGTATCACTACTCGCCAATCAGAGGGGAGGCATTCCTATGTTGCGGGATGGACAAGCAAGATCACACACCACAAGTGTCTACAGTAGCTGCTGTAAATAAAAAAAGCATCTGAAACACTCGCCTTGAAGAGAAATGAGATTTATCTGAATTTATGTTTCTTACAAAAGCTGAATGCACGCACCTGTTGACGGATGGACTGACTCTTGGCGTGTGGGTTCTGAAGATTTGGTAATTCTACTCTTCCAGTCAAAAGAAGCAAAAGCCATCGGGGACCAGTCGAAATTTTCTATTCCATTTGAATTGAGTACGGTTTCATTTTATTCCATTTGAATTGAGTACGGTTTCATTTTATTCCATTTGAATTGAGTACGGTTTCATTTTATTCCCTTTGAATTGAGTACGGTTTCATTTTATTCCCTTCAAATTGAGTACGGTTTCATTTTATTCCATTTGAATTTAGTACGGTTTTTAATTTTATTCCCTTTGAATTGAGTACGGTTTCATTTTATTCCCTTTGAATTGAGTACGGTTTCATTTTATTCCATTTGAATTGAGTACGGTTTCATTTTATTCCATTTGAATTGAGTACGGTTTCATTTTATTCCATTTGAATTGAGTACGGTTTCATTTTATTCCCTTTGAATTGAGTACGGTTTCATTTTATTCCCTTCAAATTGAGTACGGTTTCATTTTATTCCAGTTGAATTGAGTACGGTTTTTAATTTTATTCCCTTTGAATTGAGTACGGTTTCATTTTATTCCCTTTGAATTGAGTACGGTTTCATTTTATTCCATTTGAATTGAGTACGGTTTCATTTTATTCCATTTGAATTGAGTACGGTTTCATTTTATTCCATTTGAATTGAGTACGGTTACATTTTATTCCATTTGAATTGATTACGATTTCATTTTATTCCATTCGATTCGATACCATTCTATTACATTCGATTCTATTGTATTTCTATTCCATTCGATTCTATTGCATTTCTTTCAACTTGATTAGATTCGATTCAAATGAGTTCTACTCCATTTGATTCTATGGGTAAGCTGGGCCCTAGCCACTATTCCATTCCATTCTGTTCCGTAGGTACGGCACTGGTTCTGCAATACACAGTGGAGGAGCAGAGTCCGGTAGAGTTGGGTAAGCTGGGTCCTAGCCACTATTCCATTCCATTCCATTCTGTTCCGTAGGTACGGCACTGGTTCTGCAATACACAGTGGAGGAGCAGAGTCCGGTAGAGGTGGGTAAGCTGGGTCCTAGCCACTATTCCATTCCATTCCATTCTGTTCCGTAGGTACGGCACTGGTTCTGCAATACACAGTGGAGGAGCAGAGTCCGGTAGAGGTGGGTAAGCTGGGTCCTAGCCACTATTCCATTCCATTCCATTCTGTTCCGTAGGTACGGCACTGGTTCTGCAATACACAGTGGAGGAGCAGAGTCCGGTAGAGGTGGGTAAGCTGGGCCCTAGCCACTATTCCATTCCATTCTGTTCTGTTCCGTAGGTACGGCACTGGTTCTGCAATACACAGTGGAGGAGCAGAGTCCGGTAGAGGTGGGTAAGCTGGGCCCTAGCGACTACTTCGGAGAGATCGCCCTGCTGCTGGACAGACCGCGGGCCGCCACTGTCGTTGCCAAGGGGCCTCTGAAGTGTGTCAAGCTGGATCGGGCCAGGTGCGTAGTCCTGTGTATTCTATTAGATCGATTATTTCTAATACCATTAATTTACAGAGTGGTTGACAAACAACTCAGGGCGGATTTTGTTTTAAATCGGGAACGAATGCTTAACTAATGACTTGAGAGATGGATTTTTTTTCTATTAATTTTGCCCTCAGAGTCCTTGCCCTTCTAACAATAAAATGGGATGTAAGGCTTGTAAGTTGATTGTAAGATCAATAATGACACTGGTTGACGCCAATCTTTCCTGTCGGGCATGATCATAAAAGACGTTCACATTTAAAAGTGAAAAGATCTACTTTATTTGATAATGTTTTGGAAGCTCATGCCACAATACGTTTACTTAAACAAATGAATTCTTGACTGAAAAGGACCGTTCACACTAACGTGTTCCGTATCCTCCCCAGATTCGAGAGAGTACTCGGTCCCTGCGCAGACATCTTGAAGAGAAACATCACCCAGTACAACAGCTTTGTCTCCCTCTCTGTCTAGTACCTTACCTGACCACAGCCTAACTATACTACTACTTCTGCCTTCATACTACACTATGGTGATACTACCTGACCACAGCCTAACTATACTACTACTTCTGCCTTCATACTACACTATGGTGAGTACTACCTGACCACAGCCTAACTATATACTACTTCTGCCTTCATACTACACTATGGTGAGTACTACCTGACCACAGCCTAACTATACTACTACTTCTGCCTTCATACTACACTATGGTGAGTACTACCTGACCACAGCCTAACTATACTACTACTTCTGCCTTCATACTACACTATGGTGAGTACTACCTGACCACAGCCTAACTATACTACTACTTCTGCCTTCATACTACACTATGGTGAGTACTACCTGACCACAGCCTAACTATACTACTACTTCTGCCTTCATACTACACTATGGTGAGTACTACCTGACCACAGCCTAACTATACTACTACTTCTGCCTTCATACTACACTATGGTGAGTACTACCTGACCACAGCCTAACTATATACTACTTCTGCCTTCATACTACACTATGGTGAGTACTACCTGACCACAGCCTAACTATACTACTACTTCTGCCTTCATACTACACTATGGTGAGTACTACCTGACCACAGCCTAACTATATACTACTTCTGCCTTCATACTACACTATGGTGAGTACTACCTGACCACAGCCTAACTATACTACTACTTCTGCCTTCATACTACACTATGGTGAGTACTACCTGACCACAGCCTAACTATACTACTACTTCTGCCTTCATACTACACTATGGTGAGTACTACCTGACCACAGCCTAACTATATACTACTCTGCTTCATACTACACTATGGTGAGTACTACTGACACAGCCTAACTAACTACTTTCTGCCTTCATATACACTATGGTGAGTACTACTGACCACGCCTAACTATACTACTTCTCCCTTCATACTACACTATGGTGAGTACTACCTGACCACACACTCAAAAATACGGCAATACTTACTAACTATTGGACAGACTTTTCACACAGAAAATTCTGTTCCCTCCGAGACCGTGACGGGCGTTTCGGCCCTACCCAGGTTGGTGAGGTTATTGTGGGTAGATGGTAAAAGTTCTCAGGGGAATGGAGGGTAAAACCCCCTACTGACTATCTCAAATCAGGACGCTAAAATCAAATAGAATCAATGGACATGAAATGAGCCTAGAATTTGGATCTAGCACTGAGCCAATGGAAGAGATATTTTATTTGTAAGATGTGAGTTTTGTTAAATAAAGAAAGAAGTATCAACTATCTCTCATTGGAAAAAAAAAAAAAAAAAAATCTAGGCGTCCGTATAATCTTCTCACCACCGTGATATAGGTATCTGTGCCTATCTCACGGACACGGAATTATTATTATTATTATTGTTGAGGTTGGTTGGTTCTGGCACGCCTACTTCTATTTTTATCTTATGAATGTCTTTCCTAACGCCAACCCTGCTAAGGACGCGCATGAAATGTGTGTTGCTGTCCTTTGGCCTGACACTAACATTGATATGGTTTCTTTTTCCAGATTTAAGTGAAACACAAACTACAAACCTGCACAAAATAAAAGCTCATCCAGCATAGCGCGAGGAACCGGCGAGATATCAAAGTATCGTCAAGATATTAAACTAACGTCAAGATATTAAAGTACCTTCAAGATATCAAAGTATCGTCAAGATATTAACTTATCGTCAAGATATCAAAGTATCGTCAAGATATCAGAGAGTGAAGAAATCACATTGAAGAATTTCTAGTAGTTTCTGTACAAGAAAGTTTTCTCCCTTAAAACCATAGTTAGTTATTTTAAAAAAATCAAACTTTATTTACAATAAATTAAATACAATACAAACGAAAAATATAACTATACAAGAAAATTAAATAAAGTTTGATCATTAGTCATTTTAATTAAAAATATCAAACTTTATTTACAATAATTAAAATACAATACAATGTAAAACGAATATATGGAAGAAAATTAAATAAAGTTTGATCAAGTTTATTTTGTATTATAATTTCTACTTTTCATTTACCGTAGTAAATTTATACAGTGCATACTAACAAAAAGAACCATCCACCTCTTCATATTTATTTTTATTATGCACAGTGGAACCTGGATATAATGGACTCGGATATATTAATAGAAAACTCTTTATAATAGAGGAAATCTCAGGTCCCTGCGTCACCTTGGGTTCTATTATAGCCAGGTTCTACTGTATTTAATTATAATAAATCTAGAAAAGTTCACTCAAAGCTTCACAAGGATCATTAACGTATTTGTGTGAAACAATTCATTACAATCTCCATACAAAACTCCTTTTTTGTCATTAAATACTAATTGGAAATACGACCAGCGTCCTTGGTTCACTACTAGGTACTGTCCAATTGAAACTGTCGGTGATTACTGATATTGTTTTATTTATTTGAGAAAAATTGAATTTTTTCTTGAATAAATTAGAATTAATTATTTATAAGGGAGAGAGAGATCCCAGAACCCTATTGAGTCAAGTCATAAGTATTTTTTAAACTTTCTACTAATTTATTTACTATATTAAAATGATCCAGTGGATACTAACAAATACAAAAGTATAGTATAGTAGTGCTATATTTAAACCGTCGGCTCGAGACAGGGAGTCCCATCACGCTAACAGTTTAATATAGCACCTCTTATTGATAGCGTACAGAGAATGTAATATAATGTTACTGCAGCAAAAAATTAAGGAAATCTGTGATGGTTTCTAAGGCTTTCACACTTAATGTACCTTTAATCATTAAAATTCACAACCCCTCATATTAAATATTGACTTATAATTACCTAGCTCTGTAAGGGATGTTCCCCCTCAATACAATGTGAATCACTAGTTCAATTACTTCCGATAAATTTCTACGATTAGAAATCGGAAGTATTGTGTTCGTTTTTATATATAAAATAAAAAAAATCTCCGATTTCAATGTTATATTTCTGGACGTTTCCTAACCTCCTGAACAACTTTGGTTTTGTGTCGGTCTGTCGGTTAAAAGCATTCAAATCTCAGAGAAACTACTGAACGGATTTCGACAAAATTTTGGAAACATATAGGAGACATTCTGTTGATGGTCCCATTTTAATTTCATCAACTTCGCACTAGCGGTTCTTGGTGATAGAGACCATGCGCCTGACCATAACTTTTTAGTTAAACGCTTATATCTCGTGAACGGTACACCCGATTATGAAGAAATTGTATATGCGTGTTAGCGTTTTACATACCTAGTGCATTTATATTTATTTTTTAATAAATTTTGATTTAGCTCTGATAATAAAGAAAATCCAAAATTTGGGACAAAAAAAGGAAAAATGAGGTCTACGACTTGCCGATACAGATTTTTTGTAGAATTTAGAATGTAGAAAAAATGGTATTCTACCATATGAAACAAATTTGAAGAAAATCGGTTAAGTGGTTTCGGAGATACAAGTGATTTCGCAAATAATCTCAAAATTACCACTTGTATACAATGTGAACCAATCATGAGGAAGTATTGTGTCCATAATTGGCAGTGTTTTTTTTTTCTAACCCTAAGTAACTTTTTTGTTTACTAAGTCATTCGAGACGAATACCTCTCATTGCAAGGGTCGCGGGTTCGACTTTTGCTATGATATGAGTCTGCGGTTTTTTCTTCTTTCATTTTAGCTCGATTCCACTGTATATGGATGAGCCACAAAATTTTAATTTTATTTTTAAATGCATATTTTCAGAATGAATATTTTATTTTGCTTTAACTGCAATCAGTATTTTGATCTGTTATAAAACTCCAAGTTGAAAAAC
Organism: Bactericera cockerelli; assembly: GCA_024516035.1. NCBI lineage: Eukaryota > Metazoa > Arthropoda > Insecta > Hemiptera > Triozidae > Bactericera > Bactericera cockerelli. Next base: position 1,541,745 of record CM044963.1, on the reverse strand, counting down.
GCTTTCTTGGTTCTAACTTGCTTTTTTGACAGACGATGAAAAAACTGAAAGTTTGATTTTATTTGAAGGATTATAACTCAAATTATGAGGACGTAAAAGTACTATAGCTATTAGGTATTTAGATATGAGGTGGTGGGAGTCACACTAGAAAAGACCCAAGTATCTCTATTCTGACCAATGTGCCCCTTGCATTCATTTTACATATTTATTCATTGATTTTCTTTCTATTTTTTTTTTCTTTTGGTTAATTCTCTGTGTGTTTTAAGTTCTACATTTCATACTACCTAATTATGATTAGACTATGAAATAATGTAGAAAGTATTGATGAGTTTTTTTAAAGAACGGTTTTTGGAAGTAGATTGCCTGAATATGTTCGAGAATCAAATACTTGTTTTAGTTAGATTTTCAATAAATTTATGTGTGATGAAAAAAATCAACATCACAATGAGAGAGAAAAGCAACACAATACGCCCATACTTTTGATGTTATACTAATAATTAATAAACCTCATTAATGACTTCAGTAGCTCAATCGATAAGGCGCGGACTTGTAACCTGGAGGTCGGTGGTTCGAATCCCAGATATGGCAAATATTTAGTTAGACGAGTTTGAGTATTTGTGAGTTGACGATTGTGACTAGCACACATACTATGATAACTAACTAATAAACAGCTGGAATGGCATGGGTGTGAATGTGCCCTGAAGTATTGCTGAAGCAGTTTGGAGCACCTCCCTTAACACATGGCTTTCCAAGATTAATTCTCTAATGTTTCCTCAGGAACCACGCATATTTTGGTTAAAATTTTCGGTCACACTGTAGCGTGCGACAGTGCCTAAACGGAAACAATAGTGTGATTCTAATGTTTCCCTAAATAAGTGCATTATTCCTGAGAGACCACACATTTACATCATTTTAACACACTGTACGTCATGTCGCACTCTAGAGTATGGCAGAGATTTGAAGAGAGTACATGTCGCACTGTAGTCAGACAGTGCCTAAACGGAAAGTGCTCTGTCACACTACGTAGAGTGCGACGTGGCACTCAATGTGTTGAGGTTCTTTACTTTAGTTCTCTTGGATTATCAGTTGTTATCATACTTTTGTGACGCAAAAATAATGGGTAACCTTGGTAACCTACATTTACATTTTACATAGATTGGATCTATGGTACTTTTCTATCTCTCGATCTATTTTACATTGTTTTCCAAGGAGAAAATGAATAATTCTTTATTCGATACAATGATTCGAGACCTTTGAGAAGAACATTTTCATTTTTCAAATCTACATAAAAACCCAAGTTTCTGCTTCTCAGATATTACCACTATGAATATTCAGGGCTAGTCTATCTGCCAGTTCATTTTACATTTACCTACCATTTTTCGGCCGACAGTGTAAAAAACACTCCACATCCTAGATCTTCTCTTCACTCATACCCTTCTAAAAAATCAAACATCGTTTTATACTGAAAGCACTAACTTTTTTGTATCCACTATTCAGATCTGTAAAAATTTAAATACTTATATTATTATAGATTTAAGAATTTTGCGAGAGAAAACGATTGTTTTCAATGAACAGTCGAATAAAAAATACTATTTTGTGCCAATAAAAAAGAAATATTCATTCATAAGTATTGTATCGTTTGCTTATTTGTCATTTTCTTTTCTAGTTGACCCAGAACGAAAACTTTCAAGGGTTCTGGTTTACAGATTAACCCCTTCCAGCCTGAGTGGTGTGGGTACGCGAGGAGGAACACTAACCCCTTCCAGTCTGAGTGGTGTGGGTACACGAGGAGGAACACTAACTCCTTTACAAAAAAATATAAGTAAAAAGTAATAAAGTTAACTTACCTTGAGCTCGTTTCCAAACCACCCAAGAGGTAGAGCTCCCGGCTCGTTTTTCTAACTGCCTAAGTGGTTTCCCCTACGATAGTCGTAAGGCCTAATCCACTTTAGTTTATCTAACTTAAAACTAATTCTTAAAAGTAATTATTAAAAATTAAGAACTTAAATTACTAATAAATCTTAAAATTAATTTTACATACTAGTTCTTAAAACTAAAATACTTAAAATTAACTTTACATACTAGTTCTTAAACCTAAAACTTATGAAATAATTCTTAAACTTAAAAACTAACTCTTAAATCGAAAACTTAAAACTAAAGCTGGAACCAACATTTTCTTGATAGCTGCTGATGATCAGCAGACACATGAAAAAAACATCTTAAATCGAATTTGCTCCATCCAAGGTCTTCAATCTTGAAGTAACTTGATGTTCCACGAATTTCTTGAAAGCTGTAGGTATAACAAAAAATAAACATTTACAAAAAAATAAAAGCTAAAAGTAATAAAGTTAACTTACCTTGAGCTCGTTTCCAAACCACCCAAGAGGTAGAGCTCCCGGCTCGTTTTTCTAACTGCCTAAGTGGTTTCCCCTACGATAGTCGTAAGGCCTAATCCACTTTAGTTTATCTAACTTAAAACTAAATCTTAAAAGTAATTATTAAAAAGTAAGAACTTAAATTACTAATAAATCTTAAAATTAATTTTACATACTAGTTCTTAAAACTAAAATTTAAAAATACCTAAAATTAACTTTACATACTAGTTCTTAAACCTAAAACTTATGAATAATTCTTAAACTTAAAAACTAACACTTAAATCGAAAACTTAAAACTAAAGCTGGAACCAACATTTTCTTGATAGCTGCTGATGATCAGCAGACACATGAAAAAACATCTTGAATCGAATTTGTTCCATCCAAGGTCTTCAATCTTGAAGTAACTTGATGTTCCATAAATTTCTTGAAAGCTGTAGGTATAACTAAAAATAAACATATACAAAAAATATAAGTAAAAAGTAATAAAGTTAACTTACCTTGAGCTCGTTTCCAAACCACCCAAGAGGTAGAGCTCCCGGCTCGTTTTTCTAACTGCCTAAGTGGTTTCCCCTACGATAGTCGTAAGGCCTAATCCACTTTAGTTTATCTAACTTAAAACTAAATCTTAAAAGTAATTATTAAAAAGTAAGAACTTAAATTACTAATAAATCTTAAAATTAATTTTTTTTTTTTTTTTTTTTTTTTTTTTTTGAATGAATCTACGGGGGTTGACCCCATTTATTACAAAAAAGAAACAAGTATTACAAAATAAAACATAAGTAAAAATAAACCTCCCTAATTAAAAAGTAGATCAATATCCGATCTTTTACAAAGGAACAGATCTAAGCCCGCCCCGCTGGTGAGATTACCTATTTTCTCCATACGTTGTATTGGAGAATGTTCACAAATATTAATTTTGCATCTCTGGAGCAGAAAAGTATCTTTAGATCTTGTCGTTCTCCCTGGAACCCTTAAGTTTAATTTGCTCAATATATTCAGGAGAATATACTAATCCATGTAATATTTTAATGAGGAAAATAAGGTCCTGCTTATCCCTACGATCTTTTAAGGTAATAATATTATATTTTGACATGATTTCCTCATAGTTATGATCAACAATTACATTGAATGTTTTGTATGCAAGCATTTTTAGAAATTTGTGTTGTATTGATTCAAGTCTATTTATGTGTGTTGCATACTGTGGTGACCATACTGTACAGCAATACTCGAGATTTGATCGAACATAAGAGTTGTAGAGGTTTATCAAAGTATTTGGATTTCTGAAATCCCGAGTATGTCTGTACAGCAGTCCCAGCATTCTTTGAGATTTGTTTTTAATATTTGAAAAATGATTATTAAATTTTAAATTGGATTCAAATGTAACCCCAAGATCTTTTATTTCATACACTCTACTCAAAAAAACATTGTCAATATTGTAAATTGCAAGAATAGGTTTCCTGTTAGTGTGGAACGTCATTATTTTGCATTTTTCGAGGTTTAATTTCATAAGGTTAGCATCACACCAGCGGTTCAAGCGCCGAACTACTTCCTGTAACTGGTTCACATCCTCCTCACTCTCATTGCCAATTTAAAATCATCTGCATAAAGCCATCCTCTCACATTAGGAGGTAAAATCCGAACAATATCATTAATATAGCAAAGAAACAATATTCCGCTTAAATGCCCTCCTTGAATGCAACCAGATGGTACGTGAATTGGGTTAGATTTAAATATTTCAAGGGAAGGGTTGTTGTTAGTATGGTCGGATTTAGAATAAGCTCGGATTTTGACAATTTGTTTTCGATTTTTATGAAAACTAGCCAACCAGTCTAGTAACGACATACTAGTTCTTAAAACTAAATTTTTTAAATACTTAAAATTAACTTTACATACTAGTTCTTAAACCTAAAACTTATGAAATAATTCTTAAACTTAAAAACTAACTCTTAAATGGAAAACTTAAAACTAAAGCTGGAACCAACATTTTCTTGATAGCTGCTGATGATCAGCAGACACATGAAAAAACATCTTGAATCGAATTTGTTCCATCCAAGGTCTTCAATCTTGAAGTAACTTGATGTTCCATAAATTTCTTGAAAGCTGTAGGTATAACTAAAAATAAACATTTACAAAAAATATAAGTAAAAAGTAATAAAGTTAACTTACCTTGAGCTCGTTTCCAAACCACCCAAGAGGTAGAGCTCCCGGCTCGTTTTTCTAACTGCCTAAGTGGTTTCCCCTACGATAGTCGTAAGGCCTAATCCACTTTAGTTTATCTAACTTAAAACTAAATCTTAAAAGTAATTATTAAAAAGTAAGAACTTAAATTACTAATAAATCTTAAAATTAATTTTACATACTAGTTCTTAAAACTAAAATTTAAAAATACCTAAAATTAACTTTACATACTAGTTCTTAAACCTAAAACTTATGAATAATTCTTAAACTTAAAAACTAACTCTTAAATCGAAAACTTAAAACTAAAGCTGGAACCAACATTTTCTTGATAGCTGCTGATGATCAGCAGACACATGAAAAAACATCTTGAATCGAATTTGTTCCATCCAAGGTCTTCAATCTTGAAGTAACTTGATGTTCCACGAATTTCTTGAAAACTGTAGGTATAACTAAAAATAAACATTTACAAAAAATATAAGTAAAAAGTAATAAAGTTAACTTACCTTGAGCTCGTTTCCAAACCACCCAAGAGGTAGAGCTCCCGGCTCGTTTTTCTAACTGCCTAAGTGGTTTCCCCTACGATAGTCGTAAGGCCTAATCCACTTTAGTTTATCTAACTTAAAACTAAATCTTAAAAGTAATTATTAAAAAGTAAGAACTTAAATTACTAATAAATCTTAAAATTAATTTTACATACTAGTTCTTAAAACTAAATTTTTTAAATACTTAAATTAACTTTACATACTAGTTCTTAAACCTAAAACTTATGAAATAATTCTTAAACTTAAAAACTAACTCTTAAATGGAAAACTTAAAACTAAAGCTGGAACCAACATTTTCTTGATAGCTGCTGATGATCAGCAGACACATGAAAAAACATCTTGAATCGAATTTGTTCCATCCAAGGTCTTCAATCTTGAAGTAACTTGATGTTCCACGAATTTCTTGAAAGCTGTAGGTATAACTAAAAATAAACATTTACAAAAAAATAAAAGCTAAAAGTAATAAAGTTAACTTACCTTGAGCTCGTTTCCAAACCACCCAAGAGGTAGAGCTCCCGGCTCGTTTTTCTAACTGCCTAAGTGGTTTCCCCTACAATAGTCGTAAGGCCTAATCCACTTTAGTTTATCTAACTTAAAACTAAATCTTAAAAGTAATTATTAAAAAGTAAGAACTTAAATTACTAATAAATCTTAAAATTAATTTTACATACTAGTTCTTAAAACTAAAATTTAAAAATACCTAAAATTAACTTTACATACTAGTTCTTAAACCTAAAACTTATGAAATAATTCTTAAACTTAAAAACTAACTCTTAAATCGAAAACTTAAAACTAAAGCTGGAACCAACATTTTCTTGATAGCTGCTGATGATCAGCAGACACATGAAAAAACATCTTGAATCGAATTTGTTCCATCCAAGGTCTTCAATCTTGAAGTAACTTGATGTTCCACGAATTTCTTGAAAGCTGTAGGTATAACTAAAATAAACATTTACAAAAAAATATAAGTAAAAAGTAATAAAGTTAACTTACCTTGAGCTCGATTCCAAACCACCCAAGAGGTAGAGCTCCCGGCTCGTTTTTCTAACTGCCTAAGTGGTTTCCCCTACGATAGTCGTAAGGCCTAATCCACTTTAGTTTATCTAACTTAAAACTAAATCTTAAAAGTAATTATTAAAAGTAAGAACTTAAATTACTAATAAATCTTAAAATTAATTTTACATACTAGTTCTTAAAACTAAAATTTAAAAATACCTAAAATTAACTTTACATACTAGTTCTTAAACCTAAAACTTATGAATAATTCTTAAACTTAAAAACTAACTCTTAAATCGAAAACTTAAAACTAAAGCTGGAACCAACATTTTCTTGATAGCTGCTGATGATCAGCAGACACATGAAAAAACATCTTGAATCGAATTTGTTCCATCCAAGGTCTTCAATCTTGAAGTAACTTGATGTTCCATAAATTTCTTGAAAGCTGTAGGTATAACTAAAAATAAACATTTACAAAAAAATAAAAGCTAAAAGTAATAAAGTTAACTTACCTTGAGCTCGTTTCCAAACCACCCAAGAGGTAGAGCTCCCGGCTCGTTTTTCTAACTGCCTAAGTGGTTTCCCCTACGATAGTCGTAAGGCCTAATCCACTTTAATTTATCTAACTTAAAACTAAATCTTAAAAGTAATTATTAAAAACTAAGAACTTAAATTACTAATAAATCTTAAAATTAATTTTACATACTAGTTCTTAAAACTAAAATTTAAAAATACCTAAAATTAACTTTACATACTAGTTCTTAAACCAAAACTTATGAATAATTCTTAAACTTAAAAACTAACTCTTAAATGGAAAACTTAAAACTAAAGCTGGAACCAACATTTTCTTGATAGCTGCTGATGATCAGCAGACACATGAAAAAACATCTTGAATCGAATTTGTTCCATCCAAGGTCTTCAATCTTGAAGTAACTTGATGTTCCACGAATTTCTTAAAAACTGTAGGTATAACTAAAAATAAACATTTACAAAAAATATAAGTAAAAAGTAATAAAGTTAACTTACCTTGAGCTCGTTTCCAAACCACCCAAGAGGTAGAGCTCCCGGCTCGTTTTTCTAACTGCCTAAGTGGTTTCCCCTACGATAGTCGTAAGGCCTAATCCACTTTAGTTTATCTAACTTAAAACTAAATCTTAAAAGTAATTATTAAAAACTAAGAACTTAAATTACTAATAAATCTTAAAATTAATTTTACATACTAGTTCTTAAAACTTAAATTTTAAATACTTAAAATTAACTTTACATACTAGTTCTTAAACCTAAAACTTATGAAATAATTCTTAAACTTAAAAACTAACTCTTAAATGGAAAACTTAAAACTAAAGCTGGAACCAACATTTTCTTGATAGCTGCTGATGATCAGCAGACACATGAAAAAACATCTTGAATCGAATTTGTTCCATCCAAGGTCTTCAATCTTGAAGTAACTTGATGTTCCACGAATTTCTTGAAAGCTGTAGGTATAACTAAAAATAAACATTTACAAAAAAATATAAGTAAAAAGTAATAAAGTTAACTTACCTTGAGCTCGTTTCCAAACCACCCAAGAGGTAGAGCTCCCGGCTCGTTTTTCTAACTGCCTAAGTGGTTTCCCCTACGATAGTCGTAAGGCCTAATCCACTTTAGTTTATCTAACTTAAAACTAAATCTTAAAAGTAATTATTAAAAAGTAAGAACTTAAATTACTAATAAATCTTAAAATTAATTTTACATACTAGTTCTTAAAACTAAATTTTAAATACTTAAAATTAACTTTACATACTAGTTCTTAAACCTAAAACTTATGAAATAATTCTTAAACTTAAAAACTAACTCTTAAATGGAAAACTTAAAACTAAAGCTGGAACCAACATTTTCTTGATAGCTGCTGATGATCAGCAGACACATGAAAAAACATCTTGAATCGAATTTGTTCCATCCAAGGTCTTCAATCTTGAAGTAACTTGATGTTCCACGAATTTCTTGAAAACTGTAGGTATAACTAAAAATAAACATTTACAAAAAAATAAGTAAAAGTAATAAAGTTAACTTACCTTGAGCTCGTTTCCAAACCACCCAAGAGGTAGAGCTCCCGGCTCGTTTTTCTAACTGCCTAAGTGGTTTCCCCTACGATAGTCGTAAGGCCTAATCCACTTTAGTTTATCTAACTTAAAACTAAATCTTAAAAGTAATTATTAAAAAGTAAGAACTTAAATTACTAATAAATCTTAAAATTAATTTTACATACAGTTCTTAAAACTAAATTTTTAAATACTTAAAATTAACTTACATACTAGTTCTTAAACCTAAAACTTATGAAATAATTCTTAAACTTAAAAACTAACTCTTAAATGAAAACTTAAAACTAAAGCTGGAACCAACATTTTCTTGATAGCTGCTGATGATCAGCAGACACATGAAAAAAACATCTTGAATCGAATTTGTTCCATCCAAGGTCTTCAATCTTGAAGTAACTTGATGTTCCACGAATTTCTTGAAAGCTGTAGGTATAACTAAAATAAACATTACAAAAAAATAAAGTAAAAGTAATAAAGTTAACTTACCTTGAGCTCGTTTCCAAACCACCCAAGAGGTAGAGCTCCCGGCTCGTTTTTCTAACTGCCTAAGTGGTTTCCCCTACATAGTCGTAAGGCCTAATCCACTTTAGTTTATCTAACTTAAACTAAATCTTAAAAGTAATTATTAAAATAAGAACTTAAATTACTAATAAATCTTAAATTCATCAAGGTCTTCAATCTTGAAGTAACTTATTTCACATATTTCTTGAAAGCTTAGGTATAACTAAAATAAAACATTTACAAAAAATAACTAAAAGTAATAAGTTAACTTACCTTGAGCTCGTTTCCAAACCACCCAAGAAGTAGAGCTCCCGGATCGTTTTTCTAACTGCCTAAGATGGTTTCCCCTACGATAGTCGTAAGGCCTAATCACTTTATTTATTAACTAAAAATAAATCTTAAAATAATTATTAAAACTAAAGAACTTAAATTACTATAATCTTAAAATTAATTTTACATACTAGTTCTAAACTAATTTTAAAATACCTAAATTACTTACATACTAGTTCTTAAACCTAAAACTTATAATAAATTCTTAAACTTAAAAACTAACTTTAATGAAAACTTAAAATCTAAATTTATACTGTTAAACAAATAAAATACTTAAATTAACTTAACAATACTAGTTCATTCTAACTTATAAATAACTTAAAAAATAAAAATATAATAACTACCTATTTAACAGATAAGCGTCTTTTTATCAGTTTCCTAGTAACTACATTTTATTATAAAATTTAATATATAAAAGAATTAAATTACTAATTTTCTAAAATAATTTAATACTAGCTTTCCTAATTTTAATACTTAAAATTAACTTAATATATTTAAACTAAAAATAATAATTCTTAAATTAAAATAACTTTTAAACAAAATTTAAACTAACCTAATTTTCTTATATGCATATATAAACACATGAAAAAATACAATTTTCTTGAATGAAATTATTTTCTAGTTCAAAATATTAAATTTAAAAAATAAAATTACTTTTCAAACCACCAAAAGAGCTCCCGGCTCGTTTTAACTGCCTAAGTGGTTTCCCCTCGATAGTCGTAAGGCCTAATCCACTTTATTTATCTAACTTAAAACTAAATCTTAAAATAATTATTAAAACTAAAACTTAAATTACTAATAAATCTTAAAATTAATTTTACATACTAGTTCTTAAACTAAATTTTAATACTAAAATTAACTTTACATACTAGTTCTTAACCTAAAATTATAAATAATTTAAACTTAAAAACTAACCTTAAATAAAACTTAAAACTAAAGCTGGAAAACATTTTCTTGATAGCTGCTGATGATCAGCAGACACATGAAAAAACATTTGAATCGAATTTGTTCCATCCAAGGTCTTCAATCTTGAATAATTGATGTTCCACGAATTTTTGAAAGCTGTAGGTATAAAAAAAAAACATTTACAAAAAAATAAAGCTAAAATAATAAAGTTAACTTACCTTGTCGTTCCAAACCACCCAAGAGGTAGAGCTCAGGCTATTTCTAACTGCAATGTTTACTAAGATAGTCGTAAGGCCTAATCCATTAGTTTATCTAATTAAAACTAAATTTAAAATTAATTTAAAACTAAAATTAAATTAAATAAATTTAAAATAATTTTAAAACTAGTCTTAAAACTAAAATTTTAAAAATTAAATTAACTTTAATATATTTTAAACTAAAACTTAAATATTCTTAAATTTAAAATAAATCTTAAATGAAAACTTAAATAATGACAAATTTTCTTATAGGATTGAAAAACTAAAACAAATTTTGAATCGAATTTTTCATCAGGATATGAATTGAATTAATTAGATTCAATTTTTAAAGTTGATTTACAAAATAAATAGTCAAATAAAAATATTATAATTAAAAACTTACAGAGTTTCGTAACCTTTAGGTTTCACGGCTAGTTACGCTATTTTTAATCCTATTTCCTAATTTATAAGCAACACATATTATTAAACTTAAAACTAAATTTAAAATAATTTAAAATAAGAATTAAATTTAAAATAAATTTTTTTAAATACTTAAATTAAATTTTAAATATTATTTTAAAAAACTTAAATTAATCTTAAACTTAAAAACTAACTTTAATTAAATCTTAAAATAATCTAAAAATATTAAACTAAAAACAAACTTAATGAAAACTTAATAAACATGTCCAAATACTTAATAGTGATACCAAATTTTTTCAATCTTAATCAACGATAATCAAAATTACTTGAAGTGAGTTTTCCATACCAAGCGTTCAACTCCAGTATTATTTAAATTCTAAGGTTCCTATAGTTAAAAACATGAATTTGTATAACTTAAAATAAATAATAATTAACATAATTTAAACTACTAAATCTTAAATTAATTTTAAATTTTAAAACTAATTTATTAAATTAAATAAAATTACTTAATTTTAAACTTAAAAATAAATTTTAAATAAATATTAAATAAAACTTTAAAATATTAAACTA
>CM044963.1:1471325-1530513 GCA_024516035.1 Bactericera cockerelli | reverse complement strand
GCTTTTCCGTTCTCTCTCTCCTTTTCCATTTTCTTTATCTCTCTTACTCTCTCTCTCTTTTCTCTCTTCTCTCTCTCTCTCTCTCTCTCTCTTTCTCTCTCTCCTCTCTTCTCTCTTCTCTCTCTCTCTCTCTCTCTCTCATTCCTATTGTCTTTCTATCGTTTCTTTAGCTAAGTAGCTAAGTTCCTTTAGCTACATTAGTAACAACACTCATGCCAACCAGTACCAGTTACTCTCTGTCTCTCTCTCTCCCTCACACATCATACACATACGTATTCTCTCTGTCAAAGGTAAAGAGAGAGATAGAATCTGAGTATATTATAGTATAGAGAGAGAGAGATAGAGAAGAGAGAGAGAGAGAGAAGAGAGAGAAGAAGAAGAGAAGAGAGAAACATGAGTAGAAAGGAAGAGAGCGATAGAAGAGAGAAGAAGGAGAGAGAGAGAGAAGCAAAGAAGCGGGAAGTGACCATTGTCTCTTAATGTAATTTTCATACTCAAGGTGTTAAAGTTTAAGGTCCACCCTCCTAAGCTAAGCCACAGACATATCCGAATTCAATTTCTTTGAGATAAAGCACCCAGGACTTTCATAATTGAGATGGGACCAGTGTGTTAATGGGACCATAACTGTGCATTAAAACATATAGTATGTATAAATTTGTACATAGATAGATTATACATATATAACCTACTCTTTATTGGGAAATTCCTTACTGTCTTATGCGTTGGTAGGTGTGAATACGTGCACTGGTAGTCAAGTGGTTAAGGCGCTAGTCTGGTATATCTAGGTGGCTTAGGGATCCATTGGTTCGAATCCCACCCAGTGCATGAATTTTTAACTAATTAATTTGAATTTGTGACCACATAATGATAATGACTCAGAGGATTAGGTGGTAGAAAATGCTTTGAGCATTAATCCGCGACCTGGTATTACCTTCCACTAAAGAGTATTATTATTATTATCTTATGCCTTGGTATCACAATTACTCAAACTCGCTTTACTAATTTTTTGCTAAAGTTGGGACTCAATCACCGACCTCCTGGTTACAAGTCCTGCCGTCTTATCGTAAAGCTACTGAGTTCGCTATAAATAGTATCAAATAAAGAAACAGGACTATAACAAAGATAATCAAGATCGTACCTCAAGTCGGACTGTGGTGCGCTGTGATTAGTTGAGGTTGAAAATCAAACTTAAAAAAACGGAATAGCTCATCATGATAATAGTAAACTCATTTTATAATTAGATCTGACATATTAGTTACAATAGAAACTAAGATGATCGCCTATCCAGTTCTTATCTACGCTCGACGTTGTCTAACCTTAAAGATTTTTAGGTTATCGAACATGCTATCGACGCGACGCTGGAACACGTATTAGTTAAATAATGACGTATAAAAAAATTGTGTTCTATGGAAAGCTAATATCTATGACTTAATATTCTCCAGAGAAAATCCGAATGATAAATTATCCCTCGCTGTCCAGGGAAAATCCCTCCTAGCATCCAGAGCACTCGTGGGAGAGAGGAAAGGAAATCTGGGAAAAGATACCTTCACGTGGGACCCACGTCCTTGCTGGGAGGGGGAATTCCCAGAGTTACGGAGAGCAGAGAGGGGGCATGATACCCCGCGCGGGATATTTCTGCATAAAATCCCTCGACAGTCTACCTCATGTACGGTAGCGAGGGTAATAAATTTCGAGGGATAAAATAAAAATAAGTCTCTGTTTTCCCGAGGAAAAGAAGGCTGGGATTTTTCCCTTGATCCCTCGTGCTTGGTTATTTCTAATAAGAAGTTAATTTATTGGCTGAGCTCAGTGCACACTCGGATGGGTAACGTCGGGACTTGTGACCTGGAGTACGGAAGTTCGAGTCTGAAAATGGACGATTTTTATAATTTACTATCTTGATTTTGAATAATTTATACTTAATCTAGGAATTACAACATCATCTGATCAGAACTCTATTCTGAATCATTTTTTCTCTTTCACATTAGCTGTTCTACTTATCCATATTTATCTGTCTCTCTCTCTCTATTATATTTTTCTTTCGTACTCCTACTTATTATGCTATTCCCTCCCCCACACTCTTTCTCTCCTCTCTTACCTCATCCCCCTTTCTGATTCCAACTCTTACCTTTCCCTCAATCTCTCCATCCATCTCTCTCTCCTCTCTCTCTACTCTCTCTTTCTGTCTTTCCTTCTCTCTATCTATCTGTCTCTTTCTTTCTCTCTCTCTCCTCTCTCTTTCTGTCGCCTTCTATTTCTATCTCTCTCTTGACTAGTCAATGGATATAATTGAATTATTTCTCTCTCTTCACACACTTTCTCTCTCTCTCTCTCTCTCTATCTCTCTCTCTTGACTAGTCAATGGGTATAATTGAATTATGAATGGAATCAATCAATTTGAACAATTAACATATTATTCCCCCATCAACTATCATTGTCATCAATATGATTATTCCATGTATTAACTTCATCTGTCTTTCTCTCTCTCTCTCTCTCTCTCTCTCTCTCTCTCTCTCTCTTCTTCTCTCTCTCTCTCTCTCTCTCCTCTCTCTCTCTCTCTAATTCTTTCCCTCTCTCTCCTTCTCTTTCTGTGCTCTCTGATTTGCGAGTACCAGCACTCGCTTGCCATGCGGAAGGTTCCGGGTTCGATCTTCTGAGACGATTAAAAATTTGTATTCTAAACTTGGTTACAGTTGTTTGTAAAACTTTCGGTGCGCTCGGGTTGACCCAGCACCTAAATGGGAAGTATTGTATCGCCTCTCGCCCAGCAGAGGGGAGGCATACTAAGGGCTGGGCAAGATACAACATTGCATTTCAGAACTACGCTGCTCATGAGGAAAACTGAGCAGCAGCTTCTAAGTGAGCAGCTGCTCATGAGGAAAACTGAGCAGATGCTTCAATGTGAGCAGTGAACAGTGGTTATGCGCATATAAAAGATTTCACTTCAGATAGTAGTTTTTTTTTAATATGAAGGCATTGTCCTAAAAAGTTTCAAAAAAAATAATATCACATTTTACTTCCGAGAAATTTCTAATATTAGAAATCGGAAGTATTGTGTTCGTTTTTGTAAAAAAAAATATTTTTTTGCTCCGATTTCAATTTTTTTCATATTTCTGGACGTTTCATAACCTCCTGAGCAAATTTGGTTTTGTGTCCGTCTGTCGGTCCGTCGGTCTGTCGGTCTGTCGGTCTGTCTGTCTGTTAAAACGATTCCTTGTAACGCGCAAATCTCGGAAACTACTCGACCGATTTTGATGAAATTTTGCACACATCTAGGAGACATTCTGTAGATGGTCCCATTTTAAATTCATCGAATTCGTTCTGGCGGTTCTTGGTGAAAGAGACCATGCGCCTGACCACTAACTTTTTACTTAAACGCTTATATCTCGTGAACGGTACACCCGATTTTGATGAAATTTTGTATAGTTATGCATATTATTATTTTACATAGGTTTTTTTATATTTAATTTTTAATTAATTATAATTTGACTCTGATATTTAAGAAAATCCGAAATTTTGGACAAAAAAGTCAAAAATAAGGACCACGACTTGCCGATACAGAATTTTTTGTAGAATCTAGAATGTAGAAAAAAAAATTATCTACCATATAAAACAAATTTGAAGAAAATCGGTTTAGTCGTTTTGGAGATACAAGTAATTTTGTATAAAATCTCAAAATTGGCACGTGTTTACAATGTGAAACAATCACGAGGAAGTATTGTGTCCATAATTGGCAGTGTTTTTTTTTTTTTTTTAAATTTTTTTTTTTTTTATTTCATAACAAGATAACATAATTATATACAAAGGTATTTTTCCTAAGCTAAAGCTTCTAAGAAAAGATACAACAACTTAATTATTAAATTTAAATAAAAATGTATTTTAATACCACAAAGCAACACATTTTGTTTTATTTCACTTAACCCATATAATAAAATAATAGCTCCACAGTTTTAACTCTATTTCCTTACCATCTAAGGAGAAAGACAATCAGCTTTGAGTAAAGGGAATCAGACATACCTGAAACAAGAGAAATCAAAATCAGATAATCAGTTTTTTTAATAATAATATTTCGGAAAAAACTCTATATGTGATAATAATTATAATGTAATTGATAAACGAGCGCACTCTTTGGGCCAAATTATGAAACAGGATTAGATTTAATCTAATGGACACTATCCTTTAATAACACGTCTTCTGGTGGGAATTTCAACCAATCATAGGGCATTTATATCAGCATCATTATTATTATTTTTATTGAATTTTTTATTATTTCTTTATTACAAACAAATAATGTAAAAATTAAAATACAAAATTGAGAACGATAAACAAATAGATAAAATATAATTATACAGATGTCCTAAGTGAAGGGGCTAGGTTATTGCGTAAAGCAAACTCTTCCACCCAATCAGCTGTTAGATACTTTATGCTGTTTCATAATACTTCCCTTAAGTTTCGTTATAAATCACCTAAACTAAACCACTCCTGAGAATAATGGCATGAACAACAATTTATCAGACATTAATTACATACAAGAGACAAATGTCACATGAGGGTATAAGTCTAATTATTATTGTAACTGCTATAGTTTCTGCAGAGCCCCTTGGTATTTTCAGGATCCTTCAGAATTTGCACATGTAGGAGCCAATCCGTCTGGGATTTACAGTAGGATAGAGTATGTGATATTATGGTTAAGCTCTCGCACGAATAGCTCAGTGGTTAAGCTCGCGCTTGCCATGCGACAAAAATTTGTATTCAAATTGGTTACAGTTGTTTGTAAGGGATACCTTCCGGTGCGCTCGTGTTGACCCAGCACCTAAATGGGAAGTATTGTGTCACTTCTCGCCCATCAGAGGGGAGGCATACTACGGGATGGGCAGGCTACAACACAGACGACAAGCGTCTACAGTAGCTCCTGTTTCATGCCTACGAAATAAAAAAGCTGTGAAACACTCATCTTTAAAAAAAAAAAAAAAAAAAAATGGTATCTTCACTCCACTCAGGAGGAGGGGAAGATTGGTGATTAAGTGATAAGTGTAATTATTACACCATTGAACCACTCGACAAGAGGTTGATCGGTGTATTTATTACACACATACTCTCTCTCTCTCTTTCTCTTTCTCTTCCTCTCTTCTCTCTCTCTCTCCCTGTCTCTCTCTCTTGTTCTTCCTCTTCCTCTCTTCTATCTCTCTCCCTCTCTCTTCCTCTCTTCTCTCTCTCTGTCTCTCTTTCTCCTCTCTCTCTCTCTTCCCCCCACCCTCTCTCTCTCTCTCTCCCCTCTCCTCTTCTCTCTCTCTCTCTCTCTCTCTTCCCCCCCACCCTCTCTCTCTCTCTCTCTCTTTCTCTCTCTCTCTCTCTCTCCCTTTCTCTTCTTCTTTATTTCCCTCCCTCTCAATCTCCTCACAAGTTCTGTCACGCCCCTCCCCCCTCCTAAATTTGCCAGACTTTGCAAAATGCATTTGACACTCTGACACAGAGGGATGTAACGTTTTAGAGTTGCAATTATTTTGCCATTCCAGTTCTGTATCTTAGTCTAGGAGCATACAGGGTGGACTATGATGTGTGTGTGTCTGAGTTTTGTATCTAAGTCTAGGAGCATACAGGGTGGACTATGATGTGGTGTGTCTGAGTTTTGTATCTAAGTCTAGGAGCATACAGGGTGGACTATGATGTGTCGTGTGTCTGAGTTTTGTATCTAAGTCAGGAGCATACAGGGTGGACTATGATGTGTGTGTCTGAGTTTTTGTATCTAGTCTAGGAGTATGAGCATACAGGGTGGACTATGATGTGTGTGTCTGAGTTTTGTATCTAAGTCTAGGAGCTTACAGGGTGGACTATGATGTGTGTGTGTCTGAGTTTGTATCTAAGTCTAGGAGCATACAGGGTGGACTATGATTGTGTGTGTCTGAGTTTTGTATCTAGTCTGAGTAGGAGCATACAGGGTGGACTATGATGTGTGTGTCTGAGTTTTGTATCTAAGTCTAGGAGCTTACAGGGTGGACTATGATGTGTGTGTCTGAGTTTTGATCTAAGTCTAGGAGCTACAGGGTGGACTATGATGTGCGTGTGTCTGAGTTTTGGTATCTAAGTCCAGGAGCATACAGGGTGGACTATGATGTGTGTGTCTGAGTTTTGTATCTAGTCTAGGAGTAGGAGCATACAGGGTGACTATGATGTGTGTGTCTGAGTTTTGTATCAAGTCTAGGACTTACAGGGTGACTATGATGTTGTGTGTCTGAGTTTTGATCTAATCTAGGAGCATACAGGGTGGACTATGATATTTGTATCCTCAGTCAGCTTTCAGTTGACTAGAGGTTTCCCTGAGTTTGATACTAGAGTACTAGAGTTGTAGCAAATGTATTTGCGTGTCTCATTTTTATTTAGTTACAAAATCACAAGTGATTAATTGAAATGAGTTTTCCTTTACAAGAGCTATGTGTGATTTTTCATACTTTGGTCTTGTTTCAGCACTAGATGACAGGAATCTTAAATTTCTGATATGTAAAATTTAATTGATAACAAAGAGGTTGTGTTCAAAAAAGATTCAATGTTACAATTAAAAATTTATTCATATAATTCTTCTAACTCTATAAAGTATTAATTTTAGAAATATTTTAAAACGAAATCCAAAGATCATATAAGACACCAGTAGTATATTACGCGTCTCAGAAATGTTCCTGTTTCCCAGAATTATGAACGAAGGTTAATATTAACCCTGGTAAAAAAACGAAAATCAGAGAAGTAATTCAGTGAAAATCGTGGGAAAAGTTTGAAAGAGGAGGAAGTAGAAAAAACTATTTTCCTTTCTAGGGGGATGAAGAAAGTAACAAGACTTAGAGATGGTAAGATATCTGTTTCTTGTGAATGTGAATCCCCAGGTATGAGGGGGCGGGGAGAGTGGATATGAAAGGAAAAGAGAAAGGGGGAAGGGGGGGGGGAGTAGAGAGGGAAACAGGTTAAAGGTGATAGAATAACAGAAGCTATAAATTATAGAGATGAAAGGTAAGAGAAAAGAAATAGATGTAGATTGCAGAAGAAAAGCGAGTAGAGAGAGAGCAGAGGAGACAGAGAGAGAAAGAGAGGAGGCAGACGAAGAAATGCAAAGAAAGAGAGAGAGTAGAAATTAGCGCAAAAAGTAGAAAGAAAAATTAGAGAGAGGAGGGGGAAGAGAAAAGACAAAAGGGAATGGAATAAGCAGAGTTGAGAAGTAAGAAGAACAAGAGCAATAATGTACAGGGTTAATTGGAAAAGATAAGAAGATAATGAAGATTAATTCTAGGACGACAAAAAATAAGGAGAAGAGAAGTAATAAGGAGAGAATAATGTGATGTGGATTGGAAGAAGAAAAGGGAAAGGTGAAAAAATGAAGATAAGAAAGCAGAAGGAGGAGGGAGAGAGGAGGAACAAGGAGTGAGGGGCAGAGGAATGAAACAGGAGGAAAGATTTTGAAAGAAATTAGAATAAAAAATTAATGAAGATAAATGTTTGGAATCTAAGAAGCATACAGATAAAGAACTAATTTGAAAGGAATAAAGGTGATAATAAGATAAATGATTTGACAGGAGATAGGACAAAAGGTAATGATGATGATAGAGTTTATGATTAAGTTAGAGTTAAGGGTGGACAAAGGTAGTAAGAAAATGGGAAATTAAGTTAGAAGCAAATTAAATGAAAATAGGTTTCATAGTCAACTTTAAAGCTTGGATGATGCCCAACGTAAATTACAACTTAATTAAAATATTTTATGAGTTTTTAACTCAAGTATTATTTCTCTTCTAACTAAATTTTGAATTTATCATATGGTCATATTAAGTTTCAAATAATTATTATTATTTGTAAACACTTAAAGAAAAACCGTCCTGTGGAAACAAAGTGTTGAATTATGAAACAGGATTAAATATCTAGGTTTTGTTAATCTAAGCCACTATCACTTAACAGCTGATATAAATGATCTGTGATTGGTAGAATTTCCCACCAGAGGGCGTGGTGAAGGATAGTGTAGGATTTGTTAATCTACTTCTGTTTCATAATTCGCACCCAAGACACTCACGTCTTCAATCACGTTTTTTTTTTTATATATATCTCACTTGTTTTTAATCATGTACCTATGTTGTTTAACTGTACATTTATGTAAACGGCTAAGAAGAAGTCACCGTTGCAGAGTGAGTTTAGCGCGCTAGGCATTGCACGCACGGTGACCTGGGTTCGATCCCCAGCGGGCAAGATTTTTTCTGCTCTGTTCTTGGGTGTTCGGGGTCCACTAATACCTCGTGAGGAAAAATCAGTAACTGTTTAATTTGAGCAGCGGCCAACGGCGGAATCATACCAAAAAAAAAAAAAAATATTACAATCATTATTACCTATAGTTATGAATAAATAAAAATATGCTGAAATACTTGATATTAGATTTGTGCTCTTTCAATACAGAGTGGCTCAACAGAACACAATTCGCGATGGATGAGGATACCCCGTATGTACAATTTGCAATAAAGTAAAGAACGCAGTAGACAGCAGAGGGAAGAGAGGGAGAAAGTAGAAGAGGATGTAGATAACTAGGGGAGGAGAATATGGACGAAAAAGTAAAAGAAATAATTTAGATAGAACTAAAGTGAGAGAGAGAGAGAGAGAGAGAGAGAGAGAGAGAGTGAGAAAGAGAGAGAAGAGAGATAGATTAATCCAGAAGTGGATGGCAATAAATATGCACTTGATTTACAGGGGCTTCAGTGGATTTGGATATAGACAAATAAATATAACATATTTAAATTAATTTTCTACATGCATGTAATAATTGTGCATGATAGAACAGCCTGAACAATAAATATAAATAATTCTAAATTGAGAAGAATTTTTTTTTTTTTTGAAAATAATAAAAATACTATCTTTAGTAAAAAAAACTGTAACTATTATTATTATAATATCAATCCCAAACTTCCCTTAGCAAAGACTGCATGAGTTACAAAAAAAAGTTGTCCTGTACTAAGATAATGGTCACATAGATCTAACAGAGGTCGCTGTGATAATTTGGGCTTCTTTTGTGGAATTCTCCAAGAGTCTACAATAATAACAATATCATACCCAACTTAAGGAAAGTAAAAATTGACGGAAATTGACGGGAAACATTGATAAAAGGTATGTTTCGCTCCTCCACCACTGAGTGCAGCAGGAATGAATGGATAATTCACAAGACTTCATGTACATAATCGCACTGACTCATCAAATTGAAAAGCCTCCTTCCCTCTTCTCTCTCTTCTCTCTTTCTCTTCTTCTCTCACTACTTATCCCCTCTTCTTCTCTCCTCCACTCTTTCTCTCTCTCTTTTCTCCCTTTTTTCTCTATCTTTTCACTAGAGATGTCTTAGAGAAAGAGAATAGAATGCATCCCCTTCTTCTCTCCCTCTCTCTTCTCTCTCTCTCTTACCTTCTTTTCTATCCAGTACTACAGAACTGAGAGAATAGGAAGATGAGCCTTCTATGTCGCTCTCACCTCTCTCCTCTCTCTCGCTTTCTCTTCCTACCACTAGAAAGGATCTGAGAGAATAAGAAATGAGTATCTCTCCTTCTCTCACTCCCCTCCCTCCCTCTAGCCCTTTCTTTCCTTCTCTCTCCCTCTCCCTCTCTCACTCACTCACTTCCTCTATCTTCGTGCTTTCCCTCTCCTCCCCTCCTCTTTCGTATCTCTCTCCCTCGCCCTGGTACTACAGAAGGATCTGAGAAAAAAGAAACTAAAGCCTGAATCCTGAATGCAGTACAAGATACAGGATGGTGCAAGCAGTTTTTTATATCCCCGTTACAAAGATATACAAAGTATGTACAACACGCCAGCCTCCGTGGCGGAACGGTTGTGACTACTGCTCGTAGTCCAGAGATCCTGAGTTCGACTCAAGGTTGGCACAGGTTTTTTACACAGAACATTCTGTTCCCTCCAAAAACGTGAGGCTGGAATTTCCGGCCCTACACAGGCTGAATTAGGTAAATGTGGATAGCTGATACGATTCCCAGCGAATGGTGGATAAAGCCCCCGTCCTAATCAAGACGTTAACTCTAATAGAATCATTGTCAGAAAAGGGAAAGAAGAAGACAAAGATATAATAGTATGGCGTAGCGTTGTGCTATTTATTACTACCTTCAAGAGCATGTAACAAGAAAATTTAATTTCTTATTGTTGTGATTTCCACTTTGTTAAACTAACATAGATCGCCGATTTTAAGGGACAGGTTTGCGGCAGTACCAGTTTCATTACATTACATTAGAAACGCTCCGGTAAAGATCGATATTCAAGGCTTGCAAAATTATTCCTACGCCCTGATTGTCGGTAGGTGAACAAAAAGTTACAAAATGTACAAAAGTTAAAAAGTATAAAAAATAAAAAAAGTGTTAGATGCTCTTTTGTATTATCCGCAGTAGAACCTACCAAGGTTATCAAGGTAAATTTCCACTCCATTCTTGTCCTCTTCTCTCCCTTTTTCAATCTCTTCATCTCCCTCTCTTCTCTCTCTCCTCTCTCCTCTCACCTCTCTCTCTCTCTTCTCTCTCTCTCTTCCTCCTCTCTCCTCTCTCCTCCCCTCTCTCTCTCTCTTCTCTCCTCTCTCTCTCTCTCTTCTCTCCTCCTCTCTCTCTTCTCTCCTCTCTCTCTCTCTCTCTCTTCCCTTTCTCACCTTCTCCCAGTGTTGCCTAGTACAACAAGTTTCACCCCACAACTTGGGGTAAACAAAAGAAAGGAAGTCGAAGAAATGGGAAACCTCAAGGAGAAGAAAGAAAGAGGAGGAAGAGAAGAATGAATGAAGGAGAGGATGAAGAAGGTAATGAGGGAAGGAGGGAGAGAAGTAAGGTAAAGTAATGAGAAGAAGGGGGGGAAGGAGGAAGTAAAGAGGTAATCACGAAGAGGGGAAGAAGAAGCAGGAAAAAGAAGCAGTTAAGGGATAAGAAAAAGGTAAAGAAGAAGAGGGAATGAAAAGGAGGAGATAAGAAGAGAAAGAAGTAAAGAGGAAGAGGAGAATAAGTGATGTAAGAGGTAATGAGGAAGAGAGGAGAGAAAGAAGGAGTAAATAAAGGGCTGAGAAAATGGTAAGAGGAATAAAATTGAAGAAGAAGGAGAGGGAAGGGAAAAGAGGAGGGGTGGAGAGGGAGGAGGAGGATGTATAAAAAGAACCAAGGAGGTGTGGGAAGAAGGTAAAAAAACATCGTCCGCTAGTGTGTGACGAACAACTTCCTCAATTTTCTTGGCAGGAGCTCTAAGTCTTTTTTATGTTGTTGTTTTTATGTTAAAATGTTAAATACATTTTATTACTCTGTATAATAATGTGTGTTTTGTGTGTTATAATGTCACAAATTTTAGTGGGTAGCAGCAGAATTATAGCCAGCAATCATATTTCCGCCACTGACTGCTGCTCTCATTTTCCCTCACGAGGTATGAGTGGACCCGGAAGATCGCAAAAAAAATCCTGTCCCAGTGGGGATCAAACCCAGGTTTTCGTGCAAGACTAGCGCGCTATACCACTGTGCTACATCAGTGACCACTAAACGTTATCACATCAAACACCTCGGCCAAGGTGTGAAGAATGACGTCTACAGAAAATATTTAAATACTTATGAGTAAAAACTGAATAATGGCTTTTCAAGAGGCAATAAAGCAATTAAGAAGAAAGTTAAGTTCGCTGACCACTAAAGTCTGGCTGGGGGACTATAAACAGTCAGTAGACCAGCAGTCTGGCTGGGGGACTATAAACAGCAAGTAGACCAGCATTGGCTTGGTTCTGGGGGCCCTTGTCAATTATCAACCTCCTTGTAAAGACAGTGGTAGAAGTGCTGAGTCATTCCTCCACTGTCTGGCTACCATCGTTCACAATGACGCCACCCTATGATGATGATGATGAACACTAATGTTAAAAAATAGCACCAACGAAATGCTGTGTTTAAAACTGTTAAAACTACCTAGTAATATTGCTATTGCAATAGTTAAGTTGACAAAACTTCAATGGCACATTGCATAATTTATTTAGCATACCGGTGGGCGTGAAATCACTAAAGTTAAGCAACATCCAGTAGGTTTAGCATTTCATGTGATAGGGTTGCTTAGGGTGATTTGGGTTGCTGGTTTGTCATTTTTCACCGAACAAAACATAAAAACGCCACCCCCATGAATTTGATGTCAAGATATCTTAAGTTTTGGTATAGATCTGCACTCGTAAACAAATAGTTACGAGTTTTGAATAAACAGACATTAGCGGGAAATTAATAGGCAAAATCAATATCTCAAGTCATAACACTCCTAACGTATTAGAATATTAGCTTTCCCATCCAAGGCAATACACAAAATCTAGAATTAACTCCACAGAGGTATTTCAAAAACGTCTCTTAGTTCCACCCTAAGTGTAAAGAAAATTCTTTTCTAAAACACACAAGTAAAGAAAAACAAGAACTTTATTGTAAACTACAGGTTTAAACCTTGGAAGTAAAACTACAGCTTTTCAATAGAAGCGGGATTTTTTTGTTATTTATTTTTTGCTACGTTGCGGCATTTCTCAAGTGTCTCCTCACTCATAAACTTCCAGCCCTTTGTCAGGGCCGGCTTCAGAAACCCTATACACTTCCAGTACTTTGTCAGGGCCGGCTTCAGAAACCCTATACACTTCCAGTCCTTTGTCAGGGCCGGCTTCAGAAACCCTATACACTTCCAGTCCTTTGTCAGGGCCGGCTTCAGAAACCCTATACACTTCCAGCCCTTTGTCAGGGCCGGCTTCAGAAACCCTATACACTTCCAGCCCTTTGTCAGGGCCGGCTTCAGAAACCCTATACACTTCCAGCCCTTTGTTTCATCATATTTTCTCATTATTAAAATTGTTTTTTGTGTTCATTAAAACCAAGCCAACAAACTACTTCCTTTTTTACTTTCCTTATCCCGTAGAAGGGAAAGTAATGCATTTTTTCGATAGCCAGTTTTTTCAGAAGAGTTTTCTGGAAAAGTTTTTACAAATACTTTCGTTCCTAAGATCTTCGTTTTGTCACAAGAAAAAGTCCACGTCAGCCTTCCAAAGTAAAAAAAAAAAAAAAGTTATCTCATTTGTGTTCATCTAATCAAACTCGCTTTACTAAATCTTTGCTGAAACCGGGACTTGGACCACCGACCTCAAGGTTACGAGTCCCCCGTCTCATCGATTCAACTACTGGGGTCACTATTTATACACAGTACTGAGAGTAGAAAAAAACTTATTTACCGGGATTTGAACTCGTGGTCCGATTCTTTCATACAGAGTGAAGACAAATGACTATGAGACCAGTATTTTAACCCTAAGATTTTAATAATAATAATATCGCCTTATTTATACTGCGCGATAAGGACTATGAAAGTCCCCTTATTCCAGCAGAAAGCCCAAGACATATTATTATGTGGTAAAAATCCCAA
This sequence comes from Bactericera cockerelli, assembly GCA_024516035.1. Taxonomy (NCBI): domain Eukaryota; kingdom Metazoa; phylum Arthropoda; class Insecta; order Hemiptera; family Triozidae; genus Bactericera; species Bactericera cockerelli. The sequence goes on along the minus strand of CM044963.1, from coordinate 1,517,115 downwards.
AATGGGAGGATAACTTGTAATGTTCCGGCTGGGTTTCGAACCCACGACCTCTGGATTCACAGAGTGCCGCCTTTACCACTGAGCTACCGGGACAGACGTCCCCGTCAATATATTTTAATGTCAATAACCACTGTTTCCTACGGGCAAAAACTTCAAATAGTAGAAAATTAAGGAATGAAAATTAATTTTCATCCAAAAGGGATGACAGGTACCTACCTAATTTTAAGTCCTCCTACACAGATAGCATAATAGACAAACCCTCCTCAGATAAGTAAAAGACTTGGCAATGACATGAACATGCTTTGCGGGGAAAATCTTGAGTCAGCATTCTCTACTCTTGTCTGAGCGTGGTCAGCAAATTCAGCTGCAGATTATTGAAATGTTTGGGCAGTCATCAAAGGGGTCAATATTTGGATATTTTCAACACACCGTGGATAAAATGAACGCTGTTCCAGTGTACTCTGCGTGTGTCCGAATTTAAATTTTCAATTTCGAACTCTTGACACGGGTAGAATAGTAATGTTATGGACACCGCTTCAAACAAGATAAGAAGAACACCCAGACATCTTGGTAATGTACTTAGTTTTACAATTTTTGATAAGTACTTTAAATTTCTTTGTAATTTTGTTTGTATCTGTAAATTTGTTGTTATAGTTCTTTTTTTTGTAAATTGGTCATGTACCGTAAAATATACAATACCTAACGGAATTACTTAATTAATTATTTTAAAACTTTATTTTTATTTGGGTAGGTATAACTTATTTTCCCGTATAAGCGTAGTCACGTAAATCACTTCCAAGGATTATAACCAAGGATCCCGTTCCCTGTGGGACCGGCCTTTGCTCAAGGCAAGACATCAGTCGATCATACAGCTGTCAAGTTGAGTGTGGCATTAAGAGCAAGAGTTCATGATGTGCAGGCGCGGCCGGCCGGAAGGAAAATGTGTCGGGGGTGCTGCCAAATAAACCGAACTAAAATAGTATTTATAGAGTCGCTCTTTTAGTACCTAAAGAGTTTGAGTTTGTTTACCATACAAATCATTATAGTTAATGATTGGTATGCTAAGTGCGACGGTCATAATTTGCACATTGCCTGTCAATCAAGGGCTCGATGAGGTTTTTGTACTACGATTTACAAACAAACAAAAATATACATTGTTAAGAAGATTTACTTGTAGGAATGTTAAATGGTTTTCACTAATGTGTACGTCCGTCTGTACTGGTAGCTCAGTGGTAAAGGCGGCACTCTGGTCTAGAGGTCCCAGGGGGCGCGGGTTCGAAACCCAGTCGGGACATGACAAGTTATCCTCTCAATTGGAATTTTCACCACAGAATTTCCTCATTTATTTGAGTTTGTGACCACATAATAATACATAGGCAAAAACCCCGCCCTTTAGGTAGGCCATTATTACTATTTTCTTTTTTTTACTTATTGATTTTGTCATTTGTTTGTTTGTTTGTTTTATTTTATTTTTTCTTCTTCTTCTTTTCTTAATTTTATACTGTTACCTGTACTTTGTCCTCCTAATAAAGCTTGAAAAAAAAAAAAAAAAAAAAAGGTCTCCCAGACAGCTTGGCTCCTACATCTGCAGATCCTGAAGGCTTCAGAACACCCTGTACTGTACAGAGGTCTCCCAGACAGCTTGGCTCCTACATCTGCAGATCCTGAAGGTTTCAGAACACCCTGTACTGTACAGAGGTCTCCCAGACAGCTTGGCTCCTACATCTGCAGATCCTGAAGGTTTCAGAACACCCTGTACTGTACAGAGGTCTCCCAGACAACTTGGCTCCTACATCTGCAGATCCTGAAGGCTTCAGAACACCCTGTACTGTACAGAGGTCTCCCAGACAACTTGGCTCCTACATCTGCAGATCCTGAAGGCTTCAGAACACCCTGTACTGTACAGAAGTCTCCCAGACAGCTTGGCTCCTACATCTGCAGATCCTGAAGGCTTCAGAACACCCTGTACTGTACAGAGACAGCTTGGCTCCTACATCTGCAGATCCTGAAGACTTCAGAACACCTTGTACTGTACAGAGACAGCTTGGCTCCTACATCTGCAGATCCTGAAGGGTTCAGAACACCCTGTACTGTACAGAGACAGCTTGGCTCCTACATCTGCAGATCCTGAAGGGTTCAGAACACCCTGTACTGTACAGAAGTCTCCCAGACAGCTTGGCTCCTACATCTGCAGATCCTGAAGGCTTCAGAACACCCTGTACTGTACAGAGGTCTCCCAGACAGCTTGGCTCCTACATCTGCAGATCCTGAAGGGTTCAGAACACCCTGTACTGTACAGAAGTCTCCCAGACAGCTTGGCTCCTACATCTGCAGATCCTGAAGGCTTCAGAACACCCTGTACTGTACAGAGACAGCTTGGCTCCTACATCTGCAGATCCTGAAGACTTCAGAACACCCTGTACTGTACAGAGACAGCTTGGCTCCTACATCTGCAGATCCTGAAGGGTTCAGAACACCCTGTACTGTACAGAGACAGCTTGGCTCCTACATCTGCAGATCCTGAAGGGTTCAGAACACCCTGTACTGTACAGAAGTCTCCCAGACAGCTTGGCTCCTACATCTGCAGATCCTGAAAGCTTCAGAACACCCTGTACTGTACAGAGGTCTCCCAGACAGCTTGGCTCCTACATCTGCAGATCCTGAAGGGTTCAGAACACCCTGTACTGTACAGAAGTCTCCCAGACAGCTTGGCTCCTACATCTGCAGATCCTGAAGGCTTCAGAACACCCTGTACTGTACAGAGGTCTCCCAGACAGCTTGGCTCCTACATCTGCAGATCCTGAAGGCTTCAGAACACCCTGTACTGTACAGAAGTCTCCCAGACAGCTTGGCTCCTACATCTGCAGATCCTGAAGGGTTCAGAACACCCTGTACTGTACAGAAGTCTCCCAGACAGCTTGGCTCCTACATCTGCAGATCCTGAAGGCTTCAGAACACCCTGTACTGTACAGAGGTCTCCCAGACAGCTTGGCTCCTACATCTGCAGATCCTGAAGGCTTCAGAACACCCTGTACTGTACAGAGGTCTCCCAGACAACTTGGCTCCTACATCTGCAGATCCTGAAGGGTTCCGTTGAAACAATTACACGCTCCTATGACACTTGTCTAACGTACATTATTAATGTGCAATATTATGTCATTAATGTCTATTGTATGTTATGGATGTGCTGTTCAGAATGCCATTAGTCTTATTTGAGTCCGTGTGATTTATGAGCTATGAAAACTGTTTATTCCCGCCTTGTACTGGATAAATATTCCTACATCAGCAATGAAGCAGTCCAGGAAATTGTAGCGTACAGGGGGCAAGTTCATGTTTTAATTTTATATATATATTTATTTTTTACTGTAAACCCTTGTAGCAGACTTTATTACAAATAAAAAATATTAGGTAGGTACTACTAGAGGGGGCCAGAGAACTTCGGACATTGGTTCACTTTTTTTTTCAATTTACAAAAAAACTAACTTTATTTACGGTAGGACTAAAGAAGCCCTTTTTCCCAGCAAACAAAGTCTCGTATATTTGACAAATATTGTTATTATTTTATTTTATTTTTTAATACATACATATACAGAAGATGGTTATTGTATACATTTACAGATGCAAGGTAGAAATTATAAAATAAAAGAAAATGCCTTCTACACTTCTAGACTGAAAAGAAGTACTTATACTACCATGAGACAGTGAATTTTGTAATAAAGAAAATGCCTTCTACACTTCTACAGTGAAAAGAAGTACTAACTACCATGAGACAGTGAAATTTGTAATAAAGAAAATGACTTCTACAGTGAAAAAAAGTACTTACTATCATGAGACAGTGAAATTTGTAAAAAAGAAAATCGAATCTAAAAAATGGTTAGACCATTTGGGAAAGAAATTGATTGGAATTACGGGTGATCCCCGTTCCAATCATTTTCTTTACCAAAAAATTGGTCTGGCCATTCAAAGAGGAAATGCTGCTTGCATCCTCGGTTCCCTTCCAGAAGGACGGTCCCTGGGACAAGTTTTTTTATATTTAATAAAAAAAAATAAAAAAAATAAAGAAAATGACTTCTACAGTGAAAAGAAGTACTTACTATCATGAGACAGTGAAATTTGTAATAATTTTAGTATTTACTCGTATTTCTCAGTCAAGCTCATTATGATTGGGTAATAACACTTGTATAGTGATGTGAGGGAAATTATGGGTGGGGATTATATATGTGTGACAGAAAACTGTCATCATGTCCCCCCCTTCCTCCCTAAGGAGGGGAAATAGGAGGTAAGAAGAGGAGGAGTGTGAGCTTACTGTTTCCTCTCTGAGACTTTCCCCTAGTTACTCAGTGAAGGATTGGAAGAGCAAGTTTTTTACTCGATTTTCTTATATTTTCGAATTAAATTAGGGTAGGTAACAAAAATCATGCCCGATTTTTCATTTACTTGGGGGTGGGTGGGGGGCTACTGACAATTTTATGGCATATGGATGTATGATAATAGGATGTATGATGTACCTCTATTTATACAGTTATAAGATGTAAGATACTAAGTTTAATTTTTTTTTTTTTTTTTTTTCGGAAAAATATGTTAGAATATTAATTTTTTTTGTACACTATCACATCTATTGCAGGTTGTATATATGGTCCATGCCACTGACATGTGGTAGAGTACCAAGAATGCAGGCTGCATTGCCGCGTTGAATCGCTATGGATAATCTCTGCAGCAAGAATTCTTTGGCACTTTGAGTGCCAGTGGCACGGATCAAATTATCACCCACAACATTTAAGAACTTTTTAGTTTAAATACTAAGTTTAAATAACTTACATGTTTCTGAACGCTGAAGAAAAAAAATGAATCCGTAGTTTCGATAGGCGGGGTCCCACAAACCACAAAAGAATATAGTGGCGACATAATTTGAGAATTAATTACATGAAATGTAGATGCAAAGAATTCATAAAATGTAAAATTGCTCTTGGTAATTCGGTGCTACCTCAGTGGATTGATCGATAAGGCGGCGGACTTGTAACCTGGAGGTCGGCGGTTTAAGTCCTGATTTCAGCGTAGATTTGTAATTTTCACACCCTTTAGGGAGTGTGAGATATTTTCCATCAATAGGTAAAGTTTTATTAACAGTAGTACACATCTTCCATAGTAGAACAAACTGGAAGTGTGCCCAGCACACTAGCCGCATTCCCGCGCTGTATTGCAATGGATAGTCTTTGCGTAGATTTAGTAAAGCGAGTTTGAGTAGTTCTGATATCACGAAAGTGCTTAACACAAATATTCTGTGATAAATTCTGTGCTACCGATAAAGTTGTGTGCAGGCCCTTGCTTCTACATAAAATACCACTACACCAAGGGTGAGCCAATCTGGCAGACTAATATGTATAATCTGAATTGCTATTTTTTTTTTTTTATTATGTCACAACTTTTGATGGGTAGCATCGACATACGAGAACTAATGCATCAATGCATCATATCTCCAACCAATCATCATAATATATTCCAATATCAATCTCCTAATACCACCACTAGTCGTTGCCCACTCTACAACTACCCCAATTGTCCTCACAAGGCTAGAATAGGCCCCGATATCAAATGTATACAAAGCCGAAAAATTCCGACCCCACCGGGATTCGAACCCGGGTCACCTGGATTGCAAGCCGAGCATGCTACCGCTAGGCCAAGGTGACTAATATTCATCTGAATTATCAGTGGAGGCATTCCCCACTATCGTGAAGAACTAATTGTTTATTTTTATTACACAATAAATTCTGCACTCTCATCATTGTCATTAGAATCAGACGCTTTAATTCCTCGCATATATTTTATACAGGGTGTACAAAAAGTGTATAATTGTATATAAGTGACAGAGAATGGCTAAGGCATCAACTTCGCCCCCAAACAACTATAAATATAAATTAATGTTGTTCTATATATTTTTGGTTCTTTTTTTATATTAATTATGAGGTATTTTTTGTTGATTGTTTTGTATAAAAAATAGAGATTGCCTAAAGCATTACAAAACAATTGTAAATATACAACAATGTTGTTCTATACCTATTTTGTATATATTTTTAAGTTTTTTTTTAATTTTATTATTATTAAAACAAAGCGGGGCAGGATTTTCTGCTCTCTTCTTGGATGTTCGGGGTCCACTCATGCCTCGTGAGTAAAAATGAGTATAGCTGCTGCACAATTTGACATAATAACACAAAAAAAATCATTATTAGTATGATGACGATGGGGATACAATCGAACCGGGATATAAGAGTAGGTACCGGAGATTCTTTAACTTATATCCAAGTCTGTCTTATATTAAGTTTTCTTCCCAGTTATCTTATATCCAGATTTGACACTTTTGTAGAACCCAGTATTACAAGCAGCAACACACACATTGCAAAAAAATGCAATTCTCTGTCTCGTTCTGTGAATTGAAATATTATTCCAGAGAGAGAGAGAAAGATGGGAGGGGAAATAAACTGATTTATTATGCACTTATCTCCCATAAATCTTTAAATACATATTTATATTGGGTACATAAACACACACACATAGTGTACTGTGTCGGGTATATATTATGTGTTTAAATCTATTACCATATGCAACTGAGTGACATTGTGGTAGGGAAGGAAGGGCAGGGAGAAGGAATTGGTGGGGAGAAAAAGAGAAAGACAATGCAGACCTCAGTGGTTAAGTTAAGGGTTGGATGAAAGAGCTTGCCATAGATAGGCAATGACACAGACCTTCATTTAGGATATAATATGTGTGCATATATTTATCTATTTTTTTCCTTTTTATTGTTACCATTTTTTCATTTCTTTGTAATCATTATTTGTACTGTTACACTGCACAGTGCACATATGTCTTTTATCTAATATATAAATAATTTAATTATAATAAGAGCCGGAGATTGCGGGTCCGATTCCCGGCCGGAGCAGAAAATTTTGAGTGAGTTTTCTTTTTCCAGAATCGCATGAATGTAAAGGTAAAAGCGGTTTAGGGGCACAATTACATATATCAAATATTAAAACAATGAATGTGAAAAGATGTTGAATTAAAAAAAAAAAACTAGTGAGTTCGAAGGAAAACCAATAAAAAGGTGATGAAATGCTTCAAATTATTGAGTCATTTTAATGAACCACCCTGAATAATAATGAAAAACTGAAAATAATAAGTCACCCAGTAAAATTATGCATTTGCGAAATTGAAATTTCAGCAAGAAAAGGAGACATGAGGGAGAACTATGAGAAATAGAAATGAAGAAAGAGAGAAGATGACAAAAGAGAGAAAGAGAGAGGGAGAGATAGAACAATAATAAGAGAAAAGAGAGAGAGGAAGAAAGAAGAAAGATATGAAGGGAAAAGAAGAAAAAGAAGCCATTAGAGGTAATAGTGGAAAGAATATGAGAGTGAGAAAAAAATAGTATAAAAAAGTGAACAAAGATTGACAGAGGGAAAATGTAGGATTTATTATCTATAATATTATTTTTAAATATATGTAATTAGAATTGGAGAAAGCCAGCATCGAGTCGATGGCACGTTGAATACACCAGTTCTCATTCAATCACTGAAGTTAAGCAACTCCAGCGAGGCTCGGACTTGGATGGGTGAGCAATCTAATTCAACCCTCTTGATGCTGGCTTTTCCCGACCCACTCAGCTTGGCAAGGTTAATGTGGGTACCAGTTTGTGATTGACGGGGGGTTACCCCACTCAGTTAAAAGAGATGTAAAACCAAAAAAAAAAAAGAAGAATACCGCCCTCCACTCAGCTGCACCACTGCTGTAGTTTTCTGAACAAACCAACCTCGGTAGCTTGATCAATAAGGCGGCAGACTTGTAACCTGGAGGTCGGTGGTTCAAGTCCCGATTTCAGCGTAGATTTAGTAAGAGCGAGATTGAGTATTGTGATATCACGAAAGGATTAGGTAAACACAAAATATGATAACTAACTTAGTTTTCTGAACAAACTAACTCTCTCTAATTAAAACATAGGGCCAATTTGAATTATGTTGGTACTTACTAATTAAATGGCAAAAGAATCTGTATTGTCCAATTGGTCAATTCCACCCAGTTCGTAGTTCTTCCGATTTAATGAATGATTTTTATACCTAATATTAAGATCTAGGTTTTATGTGAGACATTTTTTATTTAATTCTAGTTTATTCTATCAGTCTATTCTAATTCCACTTGAAGTAGGTCTGTTTTAATGTTTACATAATTTATACTGAATTATATTCTTTGCAGAGTTGGAATTTATTTCCTTCTCATGTAAATAATAGGAATGAGAGAGAGAAAGAGAGAGAGAGAGAAAGAGAGTAAGAGAAAGAGAGACGAGGAGAGAAAGAGAGAAGATAGATAGAGAGAGAAGGGAGAGAGGGATAATGATAAAGGTGAGAGGGAGTTATAACTATGTATGTATAATTGTATAAAAAGAGAGTGAGAGAAGAAGGTACTTTATGTTTATTTATTTTGTTCCTTTTTATATTTATTATCTTCAATAGGATAAAAACTTAAGTAGAAAAGAGAGAGAGAGAGAAAAGATGAGGAATAGGGCGTAAGAAGAGAAAGAAGGAGGTAAAAAGTGGAAGCAGATGAAAGTTAACGCAAGAGAGAGAGAGTGAAGTAAGAGGGAAGGAGAGTGTGTGAGAGAGAGAGAGAGAAAATCATACACTTATCTCATTCGTGTTAATCACTTTAGTGTTGTCACAACTACTCAAACTAACTATAGTACTAATTTAACGGTGAAACCGTACTACTTGAACCACCGACCTCCAGATTTCAAGACCACCGCCTTATCCATCAAGCTACTGAGGTTAGCTGAGAGAGAGAAAGAGAGAAAAGATGGAGATAATGAGAGGTATGAGTAGGTGACCAACTCCGCTTTCGCGACCGTCCGCTTGAGCCGTATGTCCCGCTTCCACGACTCTTCGACGCTAAAATCGCTTTTGACCAAATCATTAATGTCCCGCTTTCACTTCTTATCTATTTAAGAAATATTAATAATACCCAACGAAGATCGAGCAACTTGTGAGCTAGTATTTTTTTATTATTATTTTTTTTTTCAATGTAGGTCCAAGACAAATACAACATAGCACAATTCGCTAATTTGTGAGACCAGTGCACGCAGAGCGCGCAAAGCTCTTTTCGATGTTGAAAAAAGCAAAAATGGTTTTTATTCATCCATAATCCCATTTACTACATCGACACTGGCCTCTATACAAGCCTCTAAGCTAAGCTACTCTTGCCAGAGGCTACCCCGAAAAAATATACAAGGTGAAAGTATTGCCCGCAGGATTGAACCGGTCCCCGCGACAAGACTAGCATGACAATAAGCCAGGAAGCAGTCCACTGTAACAGACTATTTAAATTTTCACACCAGAACTCCCCGCCCGTAAGCAAACGGCCCCCGCTTTGGCCAAAAATCTGTCACCTAGTAAGTGATTGCACATGCACTAAGTAACTGTTCAAGAGTGCAAGAAGGTGCGAGAGAGAGATAGAGAGAAGAGAGAGTAGAAGAGAGAGGGGAGAGAAGAGAGAAGAGAGAAAAGAAGAGATGGGAGAGAGATAGAGAAGAATGATTGATCAATTGATTTTGATTTTGAAAATATTTTTTTTATAATTATTAAAATTACATCCCCCATGTAAAAGAGAGAGAAAGGAGAAGAGAGAGAGAGAGAGAGAATCTTGAATTGAATTGAAAAACTTCATATAATAATAGACATAATAGAGGGAGTGTGAGAGATGAAGTTAGTGAGTTAAAAGTGAGATTAAGAGGGAGAAAAGAAGAGGTAGAAATGAGTTAGGAGAAAAAGTGAAAGAGAGATGATGAAATCAAGGGGAGAGAAATGCAATTTTCTCGATAACATAAGAAGGCCTGGATTTATATTGCAGGCACTGCAGACGATTTTCCGAGTTAAACGAGAAATATGAGAGAGGAGGTGGTTCTACCCCCACCTCCTCTCTCATAGGTAGAGAGAGAAAGGAGGAGGGGGGAGAGAGCAAAAAAGGTGAGAGAGGGAGGGATAAAGGAAAAAGAGAGAGGGAGGGAGAGAGAGAGAAAAAAAATATAGAAAATTAGTTTTAAGAAGAGTTGGTAACATAGGGATTATTAGAGTAGATAGGTATAGTTATAAAAAAAGACATTTATCTTTAACTAGAAAAAGATTTAAGAGAGAAAAAAACTTTGCAAAACTTAGACGGAAGTACTGGCGATTTCTAATACTCTTAGAAATTTATGGGAAGTAAAATAATTTACCACAATAAATGGTATTCAGCTAAAGAGCAAAACATAAATGACACAGAATATCACAATGGGATGACATTTAGCTTTTTTTCACTTGATGAATTTGCGACGAAGGGATATTTATGTAGGAGGAACCTGGGAGGGGGAGGGGTGTAAAATGTGGAGAATAAGGGAAGAATAACGAGAATGGACAAAAAATGGAACCTTTCACAAGTCAGGTTAAAATGCTGCACAATCGCGTAGACTGCATAGAACAAATAGTTTATACCCAGTAAGCTAAGATTTTACCCTCCATTCGCATTAAACTTGCTACCCACATTGACCTCACCCAGCCTGGGTTGACCTCGCTGGACGTTGCTTAACTTCGGTGATCCTACGAGAATCGGTACAAATCGATAAATTGGAGCTTTCACAGAGGTCGTGAAGAATTTAAATTTTATTTTGAATATTCCCGGGACAAGAAAACAAAGTACCTAAGTACCAACATAGGAAAAAAATATAATTTTAACCAGATTCAATAATAATTTAAAAATGTTACCAAAATAGTTAAAATAATCGCTAAAATCATGTAAAAAACGTTTGCGACGAAAGGTTTAAGGGATAGTTTTTCACTAAGATTAACCCTAAGCCTGTTTCTTAACTCGGTCCCAACAGTGTATCTGTAAACAGAAGAGTGGGTTGTCACTTTTATAAATACTTTCCATTGTCCTTTCACTATTGTAATACCGCCACTGGTCGTTACTCAATCAGGTCTCATTTTTCCTCACGAGGTACGAGTGAAACTAGAACATTGAAATTACAGAGTAGAAAAACATCTTCATAGCCGAGATTCGAACCTAGGTCCCGATGCGTGCAGCTTAGCTTAGTCACTAGTCAGCCTATTCTTTATACAATTTAGCCATGGTGAGTGCTCAGAACAGAAGGAAAATAGAGGAAGAAATTGGAATAGAGGAGAGGAGAAGAAGGAGATTTGGGAGGGAGAGTTTATAATAAAGGGAGAGACAGATAAAGGGGGAGAGATATAATAATTAATAATTTATTACCCCAGGAAATTACATGAAGCATTTTGAACCTTTCTGCTTCTCCCTCTCCTTTTCCTACAGCTACGGAAACTAATCCCTCCCTCCCATTCTCCTCCAACTCTCTCTTCCTCTTACCCATTCTACCCCATTCGAACGTTCCCTCTCTCTTTCTCTCACACATTTTCTCTTTCTTTTTCTCTATCTACCTCTCCCTTCCTCTCTCTCCCTCTCTGTGTCACATCCTCTTTTACATTTCTTCTCAGTTTCCCTTCTGTTCTTTGCTCTCTATCTTTCTCTTTTTTCCTCTCCCTCCATCAGTTCCTCCCGTCTTTCTCATTGTCTCTCTTCTATATCTCACCATTTTTGCTATCTATCTTTTACTGAACCCTCCGTTTCTCTCCTCTCTCTGTCTGTCTGTCTGTCTGTCTCTCTCTCTCTCCCTCCCCTTTCTCTCCCTCCCCTTTCTCTCCCTCTCTCCATTCTCTTCGTCAACTCCTCTTTCACATTTCCTGCCTTATTTTTCCCGGCTCTTTTACTCTCTATATTTCTCTCTGCCTTTTCTTTACACTCTTCCTCTCTCTATCTCTTCCTCTAATTATCGTTATCTTTTTCTTGCTTTCTCTCTCTCTCTCTCATCCTCGATCTCCCTGTCTCTCTATCTGTTACTTAATTTTCCTTCCTCTCTCTCTCTCTCTCTCTCTCTCTCTCTCTCTCTCTCCTTTCAAGCCAAATCTTAATCTTCGAATTATATCTCTTTTCACCATCGCAGGGCCTAAATCTTTTGTATTCCTTCTATTATAATTCTCCATCCCAACACTCGGGGTTAAGTGGCAGAGAATTCCAAAGACATTAACTTCGGGGTGTCCCCCGACTAGATGCAAATATTTTAAGGGTTGGTTCAGTGCCCCATGGACTATCACGTCTATCACATAACTAAGCTAAAGTTGCAGTTAGCTTTGTTAAAGAGTTATGGCCAAATACCTTATTTTTCACCCTGTATATTTAAGAATTCTGCCTGTATTTCACCTTTCTAAATTATCTCTATTATCAACCATCGCAAATAGTTCTGTTTTTATGTACTATATTAATAATGTATATAGGTATATTTTCATTTGAAAGACAATTTTAAATGTACGTAACTAATACTGTGCATGACTAAAGGTATTTTTCCACAGTAAAAAATAATCTAATCTAATATAAAATTACATCTGCTGGAATTCTTTTTCATATATTTTGTGTTAGTCACAATCGCGATATCCCAAGCACTCAAACTGTTTGTTGAACTTGAGACTGGAACCACCGACTGCCAGATTACAAGTCCGCCGTCTTATACCTCAACCTACTGAGGTCGGTGAATAATGTCAACTTTACGCGAACTTTACCTCTGAGCAACATATTTGTTAAAAAATTGTGGAGAAGAAAAGAAAGAGAAGGATAGGAGTAATATTACTATTGAGGAAATAGGGGAGGGGGTGGGGTAACCCGGGAGTTGGAAAAAATACTGAAATAATTGATGCATGAAAAATAATGAAAACGCAAGCAGAGAGAGAAAGAGAGAAAAAGAGAAAGAACTATAGGCAAGAAAAAGGGAGGTGGAGAAATTCAGATAGAAAAAGAGAGAGAGTTGCAGGCAAGCAAAAAAGGGAGAGACATAGAAGGGGAAGAAAATGCATGTGTGTATTAAAAAATAATAGTGAAAAAAGTTATGTGGAAGGGAGAGAGAAGCGGAGAGAGAGAGAGAGAGAATGTGAAATTTATCTAGACGGAAAGAAATAGAAATAAAGAGAGAGAAGCTTGAAAAAAAATATCTCCATGTCTTTCCTCTTCCTAAATCACATTTTTTCTTTATCTAACTAGCTTCATCACATCTCTTTCCCTCTAATTCTCTATCATTTACTCTCTCATCTCTCTCTCTCTCTCGTTTTTCTCCCTCCCTCTTCCTACTGTCGTCCCTTTTCATTTCTCTCTCTCCTCTTTTGTATCATTATGTCTCTCTTTTCTTTCTCTCTATCTCTCTTTCTCTCTCTCTTCTTTTTATCATCATCCCTCTACTCTCTCTTTGTTTCTCTTACTCTCTCTTTCTCCCCCCCCCCCCCTCCCTCCTATTATCCATTCCATTACCCTTATGAAAACAACAGCGTAGTCCTGAATAAGGAGACAAGAAGACAAACTACTCGAGTGGCGACAGGATTGAAATCCAGGCTCCAGAATTTATTATAATGTACTTCTTTATAGGGTTTTAAAAAAATTACCTCTTAATAAGAGAAACCTGGATGAAAAAGGAAAATATCCTTCAAAATTTCCGTTTTGTATGGATAATGCAGCAGCTGTGATGGGCACAGTGCCTTGTTCCTCAGACTTGGAAGGCATTTTTTATATTTTATAAATAGTTAAAAACATTTTTTGTCATCCAGGAGTGTACTTTGTAATCATGGTATTGAAATATAATCTGTAATTATACAGGGTCAAGTAAATTTGACATTCGCTTTGTATGGATATAGATTATAGATGTTACCGTTCTAGAGATATTTACAGCGGAATGAACAGAAGAGTCAATGGTTTAAATTGGGAGCCTGATCGAAAGTTCATATGAGGGACAAAGATACAGAGAGAGAGAGAGAGAGAGAGAGAGTGAAGGAAAGATGGACGAGGTATACATATAAAACGCCCGATTGGAACAACCGTGCAAATTGCATTGTGGATGTGAAAAATGAATTCCACTCGCTAGACGGGTCATAAATAAAACTTGCCTACATCATCGTCAACATCAGAATATCACCAACTTGAAATAGTGAATACCTAATATTTTGTACCTATTTGGATTCAAAATTAAGTTAATATTTTTCGACGACATTTTTCGAAAAATGACCTGAAAGTATTTTAATCTTATTCTGCCAAATTATAAAAAAACGTTAAGATTAGTCAGAACCAGCGTCGATGGCCCGTTGAATGCACCGGTTCTCGAAGGATCACCGAAGTTAAGCAACATCCAGCGAGGTGAAGACTTTGTGATGCTGACATTCTGGATCAACCAAGGCTGGACGAGGTGGGTAACACTCCCGTCATGATATGACCATGCATTTGAAAGCGACGTTAAACTAAAAAAAAAACCAAGCCCTAGTTTTGGCGATAAGCTAATGGTTAATTAAGTAGGTATTGTTTAACTTTCAATACTAGGTACCTCCTAGCCAAACATGTGTATGAGAGAAAGAAGATAGGTACAGGCATGGGTATGAGAGAGAGAATGATAAGGAGAGGCGTGTTGATGAATAAATCTGATGCAATCAGATAGTGGTGTAGAGGACTAACGGGAACACAAAATTAAACCTTAACACTCATCCTAATGAACAAACTTGTAATAATAATAATTCTTATTCATGTTATTGTTGTTGTAACCAGCTTGGCTACAACTAGGGGGAGGGATGGTCCCCAGCCAACTTAAGTCATTAAGTGGAAAGTAGGCTCGTCCTGAACCACAAATTTCTATGTGCGAACAACTATTGTGAGAATTATAAGACAGTAAACCCTTGGACCATGGGCGTAGCCGTAGGGTGCAGGAGGGGCAGCTGCCTAGAAAATTCCATCAGGTAGTAGACAACACTAGGTATTATTGATTGTTCACTAGGTATTATTGATTGTTCACTAGGTATTATTGTTTTTCCTCATTAGCTGCCCCCCCCCCCCTAGCCAAAATCCTGGCTACGCCCATGCCTTGGACCCAACTTAGTAGCTTGATCGATATAGGGCGGCAGACTTGTAAACTGGTTGTTGGTCGGTTCAAGTCCCGGAATGAGCGTAGATTAAACTGTTTGTGTCTCAGGAGGGAGCACCAAACTATTGGCTACTCTTTGCTCCCTCCAGTATCTAGTCCTCACCACAAACACGCATTGTGTCTCCACCTCGCTCCCTCTCGGGGAACAAGACCCTTCGACGTGTGGAGCTTCCCTTGCGGGATGTACCTGGCACTTAACCCAGATAACGCGGTGAAATTTTTTGTTTTATTTTTTTGGAGTGATATAAATTGAGTCCTGAATCAAAATAAGTGCTGTCAACTTATCACTCGGACTCAAAACAAAGAGCTTAAGGTGTCGCCAACTAACCTCAACAAGCTGAATTAATTTAGAAAAATCCACAACGTAGTACCTTTCACCAGATGGGGCTGACGTCCTTCCAGAAGCACGTCCTTCTGGAAGGACGTCAGCCCCATCTGGGTTAAGCCTCGACCGTCCACACGGCAGACAATGGTACGCTTATCTCGAATGTTTTTGGGTCGTCAGAAGCCGCCCCGCCAGAGTGGCGGGGCGACGGTCAACAAAATCTCCCTACTTCGGGACGGCTCGGGCTTTACACTCATCCAGCGGAGCCCTACTTAATTCAGACCCCACTTAACGGATGAGTGTGCTCTGGCCGCCTCTGGGAAGTGGTGTGTATGGGAGCTATCCCTCCAGTGGCCGCATTGACGCCCTCCCAGCATGAGCCCTGTGGACAGGCCCAGCTTGACAAGAGGGGGTATACGACCACAAGCGTTTGCAGAGTACAGCTGCAGCTTTTTCAGGTTGACCTGAGTTCTTCGCCAGGTTGGCTGAACTCCTCAAGCAGCCTCCAAGCTTGGCAGCAATCGGGGATCTGGCTGAGGACGATCTCTGCATCGTCTTCCAGCATCAGGACACTTCTCAGCCTCGACCTGACACCCGCATATGATGGACATATCAGTATGCGGTGGGGTATCGTGTCTGATCGCCCACAATCGAGACACGATCCATCCTCGTCAGGGAGGCTGAGTATCCTCGTCCTGTAGTCTCCGCAGCCCTCGAAATGTCCAGTCAGGGTCCTGGTGATTCGACGTGATAGTGGAAGCTTCCGCTGGAGTCGTCTCGCGATGTTCGGGAAGAACTCGCGAGTGAGCAGTCCAGTTGAAGAAGCCTCCCACGCCGTTTGCCAGTCCTCCAACGTGATCCGGCGAAGTTCGCTCTTCAGCAGCGTCCGATTGCGTGTGGTGAGTTCTACTCCAAGGTGCATCACGGCGGGTCTTCCCAGCAGCATGATACATTCCCGGGCTCGAACCTCACTCACAACCGAGGGAAGAGGTGGCTCTCCTGCCAAAACCTGGGTGGCAGCATGGCTGACAGTCCTGCCTGAAGCGCTGATTGTAATGGTACAATAGCGCTGGGCAGTGAGCAGCTTGCTCCGCATCTGGCCGGGTGTCGAAGCGGCTTGGCCCCACACAGACGCAGCATAGGTGACCTTGGGGACGATGGCCCCCCTATATATGGTGCTGAGCGCCACGGGTCGGTCTCTCCAGTTGAGGTGAAAGAATCTCCTCAGTGAAGAGAAGTTCCGCATGGCAGCACCCGTCTGCGTCTTGACGTGAGAGTGAAACGTCCGCTTCTCGTCCCAGATGACTCCCAGGTATAGCACCTCCGTCGCCCTGCCAATCCTTTCGCCCTGGATGAGGATACGCGGGCTGGTGTACCGGTGGAAGGTCCCACGGAACATGACGTACTTGCACTTCTCGGAGGAGACCGTGAGCTGGTTGAGATCCAGCCACGCTCCGAGAATTGTAGTTGCGCCTTCCGCTTTCCTCTCCAGGTCCGTCCGTGATCTGCCCTGGATGGTGATGGCAATGTCATCCGCGTATCCGATGGAGTGGACGCCGTCCGGCCATGTGGAGTCCAGGAGATCGCCTACAACCAGGTTCCAGCAGTCCGGCCCCAAGATGGATCCTTGGGGGCAGCCCTTGGTCGCCTGTTTGCGGACACAGACCCCTTCCGCCGTTAGTTGCACCTGTCTCTCGTTAAAATAACTTGAGAACAAGCTTACCAACTTCGGGGGAATCTGCTTCTCCTGCAGCCGCTGGATGACTCTCGGCCACCGCACGTTGTCGAAGGCTCCGCGGATATCCACGAAGAGGGTCAACAAATAAGGCTCCGTGCACTCGTCAATGAGCGAGTTCAGTCGCTCCATGGCCTTCACGGTTCCCGAACCGAGAGTGAACCCATACTGGTTCGGGGGTGAAATAGGGCCAGGAGAAGTGGAGTGCAACAGAGCCTTCATCATCCTCTCCAGCACCTTGGAGAACTCTGTCAGCAGGGTCAGCGGCCGGTAGGACTTGAGGAGACTGGGGTCCTTGTCGGGTCCCTTGGGGATGTGCCTCAGGTTCCCGATCTTCCAGGCGTTGGGGAAGTAGCCGTGGTCGAGGCAGAGGTTGGCGATCTCGGTGAAGACCTGCTCGATGGAATTGCAGGTCTTCTTGATCGCCATTCCAGGGATGTCGTCAAGGCCTGGTGCTTTCTGCGACTTGATCGCCTTGATGGCTCTCCTGGTCATCACCACATTGAAGCTGGGTGCTGCATCAGCTTGCTCTCTTTCTCTCTCTATCTCTCTCTCTCTTCATCTCTTTCTCTCTCTCCATGTACTCTGACACTATTAAACATAAAAGGTAGAAAAAAAGCATTCATTTTCTATCTTTTCTCTCTCTCTCTCTCTCAGCCACTTTCTCTCTCTTTCTCAGACACACACACACACTCACACACACACACACTCTCACTCTCTCTCTCTTGTCTCCTAATTTCTACCTCCTATCTCTGGCTCCCACTATTACATATTATTATCTCCCCCTCCAGTATCTAGTACTCACCACAAACACGCATTGTGTCTCCACCTCGCTCCCTCTACTCACCTGCACATTAAACTCTTTGTGTCTCAGGAGGGAGCACCAAACTATTGGCAACTCTTTGATCCCTCCACTATCTAGTCCTCACCACAAACACGCATTTTGTCTCCACCTCGCTCCCTCTACTCACCTGCACATTAAACTCTTTGTGTCTTAGGAGGGAGCACCAAACTATTGGCTACTCTTTGCTCCCTCCACTATCTAGTCCTCACCACAAACACGCATTGTGTCTCCACCTCGCTCCCTCTACTCACCTGCACATTAAACTGTTTGTGTCTCAGGGGGAGCACCAAACTATTGGCTACTCTTTGCTCCCTCCACCATCTTGTCCTCACCACAAACACGCATTGTGTCTCCACCTCGCTCCCTCTACTCACCTGCACATTAAACTGTTTGTGTCTCAGGGGGGAGCACCAAACTATTGGCTCGGGACACTGGAATGTGTCCAATATATTGCACTCAGCCGTAAAGTACTCCCTCCCCCTCTGTCACTCCTCATCTCTTTCTCTCTCTCCTCATCTCTCTCTCCCTCTCTCACTCCCTCCTTTTTTTTCTCTCTCTCTCTCCCAGTCTTTATTTCTCTCTCTCTCTCTCTCTCTCTCCCCCAGACTTTATTTCTCTCTCTTTCTCTCCCAGACTTTATTTCTCTCTCTCTCTCTCTCGCTATTTTTCCCATGTCCTGTATTCTTTCTCTCTTCTCTCCTGTCTATCTGTGTATCCCTCTTTCTCTATCTTCCTCTCTTGTCTGTCTCTGTCCTCTACATCTCTAGTTCGAAGAATAGTGTATCAGCACACTCACTCTACTTTCAAGAAATTTGAGATAGGAAAATAATAAAAATTCAGAAAACAGCGATCAGTACTAAAAACAATCCCTTATTTCAGAGTACTTTACTCTTAGACTCTATAATAAATAAAATAGTGCCTCTCTTAGGACTAATGAGTCCCATTGTTCCAGCAGTAAGCTTAAGACGTATTATTATCATGGTCAAAATCCCAAATGGGAGGATAACTTGTAATGTCCCGGTTGAGTTTTGAACCCAAGACCTCTGGAAGACCAGTCAGACGCCTTGGCCACTGAGCTACTAGGACCGACTAGTAGGTAATGTATGCACTATGTATGTACAATTGTACATAGGTGTACCTCGCCCACGCCTGAGATACATCCTCATTAATCTCATTACCAGCGCAGTGTCCCACTTGTGCCAGGATAGTAATACCTACACTCAAGATACTGATCTGTAGCAAAAACTAGTAGTTCCGTGAACTGTAGACCTCACATAATATGACAAAAACAACTTCAAGAGCTGTAAACTTTTAAACTTCTTTCACTAAACTTTGCCTTTTCCCAAATCTACTTGGGTTCGGCAGGGTTGAACCTCATGGTTGAGAAGTTGAAGTTAGGTTGGTTTGTTGCAGCATATTTTGAAGACTGAATGACCTCCTAAACGCCAGAGATTCTATTTTTCTATTTGAAGTCCTCAATAGGACAGGGTTTTATCCTCGATGCGCTGGGAATCGTAACAGCTAATCGTAACATCAACCTCACCCAGCCTGGGTAGGGCCGGTAATGCCAGCCACTAGAAAAAAACAACCAAAAAGAAAATATTTATATGAAGCCTATATGTTCCTGGAGATTACGCAATGTACTTATAGATAGAGGAACACGAGACGAGAACGTATGATTTTATTTTAATGTATAATAATCATTATTATTATTATTACTGCTATATTATTCTATTGATTTTATAGTATTTACTATTTATTTTGCGCTCTTGAGTCACTCAGTTCTTTAGTGTGGCTGCATTAAGAAGAGAAAGAAACTACTATAGAGAGGAAGAGAGAGTAGAAGAGATAGAGCGACATCAAAAAGAGAGGAAAAGAAAGAGAGAGAGAAGAAGTGAGAAAGAGAGTGAGGGAGAGATGAAGAGGGAGAGAGAGAAAAAGAGAGAGAGAAATATCAAAGAGAGAGGAAAAAGGAGAGGGAGAAGAAGAGAGAGGGAGGAGAGAGAGATATCAAAAAGAGAAGAAGAGGAAGAGAGAGAGAGAGAGATATCGAAGAGAGAGGAAAAGGGAGAGGGAGAAGAGAGAGAGAGAAAGAGAGAGAGGAATTTTTACGAGGTAGCATGTCTGAGAGCTGAAACTATATCCATAGAATAGGAAGGGTCAGAGTACAGGACATAGAAGATAAAAGTCAGGAAGTAAGCGAGAGAGAAGAAGAAGGAAGGACGATGAGCTAAGGAGGCAAAAAGAGAAAGTGGAGACGCAAGTAGAGGATCAGGTGGAAATTCAAGAGAGGGAGAGTGGGAGGAAGAGTGAGGGGGGGGGAGAGTGAGGGGGAGGGAGAGGGAGAGTGAGAGCAAGAGGGAGAGGGAGAGCAAGAGGGAGAGTGAGAGGAAGAGTGAGGGGGAGGGAGAGCAAGAGGGAGAGTGACGGAATTGTAATAAAAGGGAAACAAAGTAGGAAGATATATGAAAAGAGGGAGAGGTGTGAAGAGAGGGAGGGAGGCAGTAGGAGATAGCTAGGTAGGGTAGGAAGAGAGAGAGGTAGCGGAGGGAGGTAGAATGAGAGGGAGGTAGGGGAGGGAGGTAGAATGGAAGGGAGGTAGGGGAGGGAGGTAGAAAGAGAAGGAGGCAGCAGGAGCTAGCTAGGTCGGTTAGGGAGAGAGGGAGGTAGGGGAGTGAGGTAAAAAAAGAGGGAAGGAGGTAGAGCCAGCGCCAGCGGTCAGTTTTATTATCCTTGTGAACAAGACATGCTGCATTGCTAGTAATAAAGAATGAGGAGGGAGGGAGGTAAGAGATAGTAATAGTTGAAAAAGGGGGGGGGTGGGGATGATCGGGGGGAAGAGAGGGTAATAGTTAAGGGAGAGGGGGGGGGAGCGATAGTAGCTTTACCGTTACTGATAAGACAAGAGTATTATGCTGGGAGAATAGACTTAGAAGACAAGAGTATTATGCTGGGAGAATATTAGACTTAGAAGACAAGAGTATTATGCTGGGAGAATAGACTTACAAGACAAGAGTATTATGCTGTGAGAATAGACTTAGAAGACAAGAGTATTATGCTGGGAGAATAGACTTAGAAGACAAGAGTATTATGCTGGGAGAATAGGCTTAGAAGACAAGAGTATTATGCTGGGAGAATAGACTTAGAAGACAAGAGTATTATGCTGGGAGAATAGACTTTGAAGACAAGAGTATTATGCTGTGAGAATAGACTTAGAAGACAAGAGTATTATGCTGGGAGAATAGACTTAGAAGACAAGAGTATTATGCTGGAGAATAGACTTAGAAGACAAGAGAATTATGCTATAATAAGAATAGACTTAGAGTGTGAGGAAGAAGAAGAAAGAGGAATTGTTGAAAGACCACGTGTATAAAGCAAACAGCTAGAAGATTTCTTTTTTTTAAATATCTTTTTATGAACTTTTAGAGTAATGTTAATATCTTTAAGAAGCTATTTTAAATATATTTTTAATAAATATATTTTTGAAAAACCTCGTCTAGGGTAAGTTGAAGGGGCAGGTTGCCTCTGACACAGGCAGCATTGCCTCGTTGGTTAGGAACTGATAGACTTTAGCGAAGAAAACTCATAGACCTCACAGAAGAGAGATAGAGAGAGAGAGAGAGAGAGAGAGAGAGAGAGAGAGAGAGAGAAGAGAGAGAGAGAGAGAGAGAGAGAGAGAGAGAGAAATGATAAAAAGTTATCATATTTGTGTTAATCGCTTTGGTGATGTCAGAACTACTTAAACTCTTTTCTTTACTCAGTCTTGGCTAATTTCCGGGATTTGAACCACCGACCTCCAGATTACAGGCGGACTTGTCGATCAAGCTATTGGGGTCGGTAGATTAGGATAAAGGGAGTGAAAGAAGACGCTACAGAGAGTGAGAGAGACAGAAAGGGGTTGGACAGATGAGAGAGAAATTAATAAGTGTCAGACCCTGTTTCATTAGAGTAGATATCATGTCAGAGGCAGCTGACACTCCCTGGCAGGAGATGAAGAGGGGGGAGGAGGGGGGGGGGGGGGATCGTCCATATCACTCTGCCAGAGGAGTGGAAGCTTTCCTTGGGAAATTTGGGACATGATTATTAGACAGCTATTCTTCTAGACGTCTAGAAGAACATCATTGAAAAGGCGGCAACATAATAAAATAATAAATAAATGTTTTTTTTATGTTATTATTATATAACAATTTTAGTGGGTAGCGCAGATTTATAGGACTTTTCGTTATCTTTAATAAACCAATATCTTTTTTGGTTTATTAAAGATCTTTTATTGGTTTATTATTCTTTTTTTCCCTAAAATTCTGCCACTGGACGCTACTCACAGCAAAGCATCTACTCATTTTTCCTCATGAGGTATGAGTGGACCACAAACATCCAAGTACAGAGCAGAAAAAATTCTGCCCCGCTGTTGATCGAACCCAGGTCACCATGCGTGCAATGCCTAGCGCGCTAAGTCACTCACTCGTGCGTGGCCAGCTTAAGGGTTCTGTGGAAGAAATTTATATACTGAGAGAGAGAAGAGTAAAGTTGAATGATGTTAAAAGGTAGCGTGAGAGAGGGGGGAATGAGAAAGAGAGAGAGAGAGAGAGAGAGATAGCGAAGGACAGAAAGAGAGAGAGAGAGAAGGGGGAAAGACAGAAAGAGAGAGAGATACAGAGACAGGGAGAGAGAGGGATGTAGAGGGAAAGAGAAAGAGGGAAAAAAAGAGAGAGAGAGCTTAGGATATGGGAGAACAAAATGGGGAACAGACAAGGGGAAGAGAATTGTAGAGAGGAAGAAAAAAAGGGGAAGCATTGAGAAGAAGGTAGTTAGAGGGAGAAGAGGGAAGAGGGAGAAGGAAAAGAAAGTAGGGGTAATAGTAAGGAAAAAAAGAGAGAGAGAGAGAGGGGAAGGATTTGAGGATGAGTCCCTTATCTTTCTCTTCACACATGACTGAGAAATATTTTTATTTTTAAACAGAAATGAGGAAAAGTATTTTTTGTAGCCATTATTGGGTGGTTCACAAACAATTCGCACATACAGTGTGGTCCAGTAGAAATCACAGTAGCCTCTTTTATTACTTACAAATACCTATTGTTTAAGAAGTCATTGTCCGTTTATGTTAAGCCATAAGGCGAAGATAGGATAATCCTATAGATGTTCTAACTAAAAACACAAATAGGAGTCATACATTTTATTGAAATCACAAGAAATTCAAGTAGATCTCTTAATTTTAAAAGAACATCACCTTTAATTAATATGTTATGGTTATGATGGTAGAGGTATGTTTTACATAATTATATTGAAATAAAACTGTTGAACCGAACTAATCAATGATTGAAAGTAAAGGAAGGAAGGAAGTTAGTTATTGTTTTATTCTTAAAAAACAAACAAACGAACTAATCAGAAATAATTTACAAAATATGTCTTTTTTAACTTAAATTTTTTAATTTTTAACCTTTAACCCCAAAATTTCCCAAATATTTTTTTAAAAAAAAAAAAAAAAATCCCAAAACCAAATTTTTTACCCAAGCCCCTTTTAAAGGGGAAAAAAAAAGTAATTTTTCCCCCAAAAAAGTTTCCTTTTAAAGTTTCTTAAATTTTTTTTCAAAATTTTTGGGGAAATAGAAAAAATAAAAAATAAAATTTTTTTTTAAAAAAAGGGGAAAAAAAATACCCCAAAGGAAAAAATTTGGGTTTTCCAAAAAAATTTTAAAATTTTAGGTTTTCTTTTCCCTGGGGAAAAATTGGGGAAAACCCCCTTTTTAAAAATTTGGGGGAAATTTTTTTTTAAAAAAAATTTTTTTAGGGGAAATTTTTTAAAAAGATTTATAAAGTATTTTTTTTGAAAAATTGGGGGAACCAAAAATTTTTTTTTTTAAAAAAAACCCCCCCCTTTTTGGGGGGCCTTTTTGGGGAAAAAGGGGCTTTAAAAAAAAAATTTTTAAAAATTTTAAAATTTTTTTCCCTTTTTTGTTTTAAAGGGGTCCCTTTTTTATGAAAAAAATCTAAAAAACCCCCTTTTTTTTTTAAAATTTTTCAGTAAAATTTTTAAAAAAATTTTTTTGTAACCTTGGGGAAAAATTAAAATTTTTTAAATTTTTTCCATTTTTTTTTCCCCCTTTAAAAAATTTTTTTTTTTTAATTTTTTTAAAGGGGTTGGGAAAATTTTTTTTAAAAAAAAAATTAAACCCCCCAATTTTTTGTTTTTTAAATTTTAAAAAAAAAAGAAATTTTAAAAGTTTTTGGGGGTTTTTAAAAATTTAAAAATTAAGCCCTTGGGTTTTTAAAATTAAAAAAAAAAAAAATTTGGGCCCTTTTTTCTTATTTTTAAAAAATTTCCCCAAAAAGGTTTTCCCAAATTTTGGGGGGAAAAAAAAAGAAAGGGCCCCCCCCCCGCCCCCCCTTTTTAAAAAAACACCCCCAAATTAAAAAAAGGGGTTTTTTGGGGGCCCGGGTTTTTTTTTCAAAATTTTAATTTTTGGGAAAAAAATTAAAAATTTTTTATTTTTGTTTTAAAAAAAAAAAAAATTTAAAAAAATTTTAAATTTTGGTTTTAATTTTTAAAAAAATTTCCCCTTATTTATAAGAAATAAAAAAAAAATTTTGTTACTTTACTCCGGGGCCCCTTTATACTCAAGTTCGTTTTTTGGGCCCCCTACTGCTTCCCCCCCTGTTTTGTGTGTTTTTTTTTTTTTTATTTTTTTTTTAGGCTTCAAAATTTTTTTTTTTTTTTTTTTTTTTTAAAAAATTTTTGGGGTTTCCCCACCGTTTTTTTTTTCGTACCCTGAAAAGGAAAACTACTCCCCTTCCCGGGGTTGGGGTCTGTTTGTGGGTTGTCCTTTCCCCTGGGTTTGCCCCCCCCATGGGGGGGGAAGGGGCACAATAACCCCCCATTCGGTGCTGGGTCAACAAACCCTGCACTGGAAGGTTAATGTTCAACAAAAAATTTTTAAAATTTTAAAAAAAATTTTTTTTAATTCTTCAAAATCAACAAAATGGGGGGGAACCAAATTACTCCCCAAATTTTCCCCCCAAAAAGTTCCCCCTTTGGGATTTTTAATGCTTACTGACCCCCAAAATTTTTGAAACCGGATTAATGAAAAATTTAAAAAAAAACTCCCCCACCCCCAACAAAACCCCCCTTTTGGGGGGTTTTTTTACCAATCCCCCGGCATTTTTATCAGTTTTTTAGTGGCTTTGATTAACAAAAAAGTTTCTTCGTTAAAAAAAGGAAAAGCCACAGGGAAAAAAAAAATGCAAGGGGGACAAAGTGACGAGTTTTAGCGGGGTGAAATTTTAAATTTTTTGGGGGGTATAAAAATTTTTTTTGGGTTTTAAAAAAACTTTGGGGATGAAAAAAAACCCCCAAAAACTCCTTCTTGGAATTTGAAACCCCCCCAAACCCCCGGGTTTAAAAAAACCCCCCCCCTTTTTCGATTAAAAAACTGAGGGGGTCTTACCGATTTTTGTTTTAAAATTTTTTTGGGGATACTGGGGGTTCTCTGTGTAGGTTTAAAATTTTAAAAAAAAAGGCCCTTTCCCGGGGAAAAAAAGGGAAAAAATGATTTAAAAGGTTTTTAATTTTTTTTCAGGGAAAAATTTTTTTCCCCCATTAAAAAAAAATTTTTTGTTCAATTTCTTTGACCCCCCATAAAGTAGAAAAAATCTGAAAAGAAAGACCAAACTAAAATTTTTAAAAAAAACAGGAAAAAAAATTTTAAAAAAAATGATTTCAGGGGTTTTTTGGGAAAAAAAATTTGGAAATTTTTTTTTTTTTAAATTTTTTAAAAGTCTTTAGTGGAAGGTAACCACCAGGGGAGGGTTTAAAGCCCCAAAAACTTTTTTCCCAAAAACCCCCAGAGTCTTATTATTACGTGGTCACCAAAATCAAATAAAGGGGGGGGAAAAAAAATGCCCCTTTTGGGGGGTTTCCCCAAAAAAGCACTTTTTTAAAATTTTGCATCATAAAAAAAGGGGAAAAAGGGGAAAAAAAAAAAAAATTTTTAAAAAATAAAATTTTAAAAATTTGTTTTAAAAATATAAGGAATTTTTGGAAAAGGGGGGATTTTCCCCTTTCCCCAAAAATTGTCTCTTTAAAACCAGAGAGGAAAAGCAGCTAGTTTTTTTCTTGGTTTCCCCAAAAAAAAAAAAACTTTTTTGAGGGGGGAAAAAAAAAAATTTTTTAAATTTTTTCACATATGTTTTGGGGGGTAATGTGAAAAAAATGAAAAAAAAAAATAAAAAAGATTCCCCTTTTTAAAAACATTGAAAAAAAAAAAAAAATTTTCGTTTTGGGGGGCCCCCCCATCATGGGGTTTTTAAATGAAAAAAAAAAAAAAATCATTTGTAGATAAAAAAATGTAGAAAAAAAAATCTAGGGGATTAATTTTAAAAAAGGGAAAAAATTCACACAAAATTTTTAGTTTTTTAAAAAGTTTTCTATTCCGGGTTTTCAAAACACAATAGTGAAATTTAATAAAGGGGTTTTGGGGTTTTTTTTGAGATTTTATATAAAAAAAAGGGTTAAAATTTTTTTTCTTTTTTTTTTTTTAAAAAAAAATTTTTTCTAAAATATAGTTTTTAAAACTAAAATGTTTTACCTTTTTTTAAAAACCCTTTTAAAAACAATCTTAAAAATGTAAAATAAAAAAAATTCCCCCCAAAATTTTATCACATTTTAAATTTTAAAAAAAACACAATAAATTCAACAAGAATGAATAAAAAATTTTTTTTTTTATTATTCCCCAAAGATAAAAAATTTTTAAAAAAGGGGCAATCGAAAAAAAAAAACTGACGAAAAAAAACCACAAAAAAATTATTGGAAAAATAAAAAGTCCCCCAAAAAATCCACATTAGGTTTTGACGCTTTTGAAAAATTTAAGAGATAAACGGGGATCAAAAAAAATGAAACAGAAAAAACTGAAAAGCCTTTTAAAAGGGGGTTTAAAAAATTTTTTGGGAAAAAATTTAAAAAGGTTTTTTTTTTTCCAAAAAAAAAAAATTAAAGAAGGGGAAAAATTTGGGGAAAAAAAATGGGCCCTACTTTTGGGGGGGAAAAAAATAACCCGAAAGGGAAAAAAACCCGTTCTGTACATACATTTTTCGAAAAAAAAATTGTTTTAAAAAAAAAAATTTTTGTTTAAACGAAATATGACAAAAAAAACAGGAACGACTTTTAAAGTGATGAAATAGAAGAATAAGGCAAGGTAAACCCATTTAAAAGGGGGAGCAGGGAAAAAAAAAAGGGAAATAGAAATTTTTAAATTAAACTTTAAATTATTATTTTAATATTCAAGTCAAAAATCAAAAGGGGGGGAGGGAAAAATTAAGAAAAAAACATGTTAATGGGGGATTTAAAAGGGAAAAGGGTTTCCCAGCTTTGTCAGGCAAAAAAGGAAAAACAATCATGGGGGGCCCCTTAAAAAAGGGGTTGTGTCGGGAAAATTAGCATCCAGAGTAAGATGTGGAATTTGGGGGTGATAAAACCCCAAACCCTAACCCATGGGGAAGGGGGTTCCCCAACGTAACCTCAAGTATTTTTTGGGAAAAAAGAAAAGGTAAAAGGGAAGAAGAAAAAAAATTTATTTTAAGCATAAACCATAAAAAAAAATTTAAAATATAAACGAAAAAAGATAGGACCTGGGGAAAGACAAAAGATGGAGAAAAAAGAGTATAGGGAAGTAAAGAATATATTTTTGTGAAAAAAAGAAGAAAAAAAAAAAAAAAAACACTCCCAATTTAAATGGCCCAAAATTTCTTCCTCTTGATTGGTTCACATGTTTACAGGGGGCAATTGTGAGATTTTTTTAAAAAACCCCTTGACTTGTATTTCCAAAATCCCCTAAACCCGATTTTCTTTTTTTGGGTTTTTAAAAAATTTTTATTAAAAATTTACAAAAAAAATTCTGTATCGGCAAGTCATGGAACTTATTTTTGAAATTTTTTGTAAATTTTTTTTGGAATTTTTTAAAATATCAGAAAAAAAAATAAAAAATTTTTTTAAAAAGGGATTATAAATCCCACTTTTTAAAAAAACGCAAAGGGCCCGCATAAAACTTTCAAAATTTAATAAAATTTGGGAAAGTAATAAAAAAATTTTGTTTTGGGGGGAAGGAAATTTAGAGGGGGAAAAAGAAAAAGATCGGGAAGATCAAAAAAAGGTTTAAGATTTAAAAGGGGAAATTAAAGGATTTAAAGGAAAAAAATTGGTGAAGGGGTTTCCAGAGAAAAAAAAAGAAAAAAAAGGAAAAAAAGGGACACGAATGATAAAGTTACAAAAAAAGGGCCCAAAAAAAAACTTCCAAAGAAAAAGAAAGCAAAAAGCAAAAAAATAAAAGTAAATTTTTTTCTTTTGCATTTTAACAGATCCCAGCTTTTTTTTAAAGGGCCAATCCCTTTAATAAATCCCCCAAAATTTTTTAAAAAAGCGGTTTTTTAAAGGAAATTTCCTTTACCAGGTGTTTTAAAAGCGGGAAAGAAAGGAAACTCAATAAATCCCTTAAAAAGGTAAAAGGGTTTTTGGGTTTACCCTTCCCAAAAAATTTTTTTAAAGAAAATTTTAAGGTGAGTATTTTTTTTGAATTTTGATATTTTTCTAAAAAAACAACGCGTTGAAACCCAAAATTCGTAGGTAAGTAGTGCTTTCCAGAGAAAAAGGGGGGGAGAAAAAAAAAACAAACTATTTGCATTTAAAGTTTTTTTTAAATTTTTTTTGGAAAGGGGTTTTGTGCTTCATTAAATTGTTTTTTGGGGAGTTTGCAAATTTTTACCCTATGTATGTGTTAATTGTATAGCTTTTTGTTTGTATAATAAGTTTATAATTATGTTTTTGTATATTATATTGTAGTAGCTAAAAATTACCAGAGAAATTTGGGCCAAACAAAAAAAACTATTGTTTCCTTATTAGTTTGCACGGGACCTAATTTGCCTGCTTTTTTAAATTCCATTCCCCCTGTTTTCCTCTTTCTCTTTTTTTTCTTTTGTTTCCTTTTTCTCTTTTTCTTACTTCATTATTTTTTTTTTTCTTTTTTTTTGCAAACTCTCTCTTATCTTTGTCCCCCAAATTGTCTTTC
Organism: Bactericera cockerelli; assembly: GCA_024516035.1. Lineage (NCBI taxonomy): Eukaryota > Metazoa > Arthropoda > Insecta > Hemiptera > Triozidae > Bactericera > Bactericera cockerelli. Next base: position 1,488,123 of record CM044963.1, on the reverse strand, counting down.
TCTCTCTTCCTTATATTTGTTTCATCCTAGAGCCTTTTCCTAAAAGTTTGTTTAAAGCATTTGCTTTTTTTAAAAAGTATCCCTTTCTCTCTCCCCTTGATTTCAACACTTCCTTCGCCTCCTTTTATTTACTATCTTAAAATTCCTCTAGCCACTTTTTTTGTATCTACCATTAGATATTTAGGAAAACCAGACCATTTCCCCCCAAAATTCTCTTGTCCCTTGGTAGAATTTTTGGGTGAGACTGGGGGGGACTTTGGGGGGTCTCCCCCCTAAATTTTTTTTTCATTCCTTTTTCCTTTTTTTTCTCCCCGGGAAACTTCCACGTGGGGGACTTTTCCTGTCTGTTTCCCCCTTTCATTATCTTTTTTAAATTTCTTATTTTAACCCCCTCGTCTTTTTCCCTTTCCTTCTCTCTCTCTCCCTCTTTTTCAAACTTTTCCCTTTTCCCTCTATTCATCCCCCTCATTATTTTTTTTTTCGCCCTTTCTTCTTCTGTTTTAAGAACTTCAGGTATTCCCTGTGGGAATTTTTGCAAGGTGAAAAGCGATCTAAAATTTACATTGTTTTCAAATTTAAACAAAGGGAGTGGGACGGGTTTAAAAACCCTTTGCCGCCAAATTTTTTAAAATTATGTTTTTTTTGGGAAAACCCTTTCCTCCTTTTTTTGGGTTCTTTTTTTTCTTTTCGTTCTCTTCCCTTCAAATTATACCCCGCTCCACCGCCCAGTAGCTTGCCCCGAAAAGGCGGGGGGTCTTTTTAACCTGGGGTCGGTGGTTCAAGTCCCGGTTTCAGCGTAGTTTTAAAAAAGGGGCGAGTTTAGTAGTTGTGTTTAGCAGGGAAAGTGTTTTAACAAAAATATGAAAAACTTCTTTAATTTTTTTAACTTTTTTGGGCCCGTTTCCTCCAATACCCCTTGTCCCCTTTTTTCATACTGATTTTTTCCTTTTTCTTTCTCCTTCTTCTCTCTCTTCCTTTCGAAAAAACTTTTCTAGTTCTCTATTTTCTCCTCACCCTCTCATTTTCTTTTTCCCCTTTCATTGCATCATCTTTCCATCCCCGTTCTTTTTTTTTAATGAGTGTTTAAAATAAAGAAAAAAATCCCCTTTTGGGTTTTTGGCCTTGGGTTTTTTTTCCTACAGGGAGGTAAATTCCCCCCTTTGGTTTTCCCTACCAAAACCCAAATGTAAAAAAATTTTTTTAAAATTTTTTTCGTCGACTCGGGGGTTTTTTAAACTCGGGACTTTTGAAAAGGGCGAGAAGAAAACCTAGCATTTAAAATTTTTCTTACGTTTCCCGTTTTCCAAAAATTCCTTTATTACTTTGTTTTAGTTTTTGTTTTTGTTTAATTACCTCTGTCCCTACTTTTATTTTTTCCCACTCCACCTTTTAACTCTCTTCTCATCTTCCCTTCTTTTTTTTTTTTTTATTTTCATCTATTTTTAAAAGGGCAAACCCTTATTTTTTCTTTTTTAAAAAGGTTGGGGGGGAAAGGATTTTTCACGGGGCAAAAAACCCCGTTTTTTTCTTTAGGACTTTTGGTTTTTATTTTAAAATATATTTAAAGGGGATGGGTTTAGTTTTAAAAAACAAAAAAAAAAAATTAACTAAAAAACTTTGGGGAACCCTTTAAATTTTCTTCTCTGCAAAAAAAATTAAATTTTATTTTTTTTCTTTAAACTTTCAGTTTACTCATCCAACCGGGAAAGTAAGAAATTTTTCATTAAATTTAAATTCGAATAAACCCCGGGCCCAAAGAGTGGCCAGTGTTGAATCAATATTCATGACTGGGAATTACTGCTTTTTCAAAACTTTAAGTTTAAAACAATTTTCACCCAAACATTTGAAAGAGTTTAAAAAGTTTTGGTGCTTCTTATTTTAGATTAGATTTAATATTTTTATGAAGATTAAAACCCGTGGAAAATTGGGCTGATTACAGAAGTAAAAACCCTTGGTAAAATTTTTTTTGGGCCCCTCGATTTTCATTTTACGCTGTGCCCAAAACCCACCCAAACCTGCCCTAAATTTAAAAATCTAGTTTAGGAAAAAACCAACCTCAGAACCTCGATCTTTAAGGGCGGGGGACTTGAAACCCAAAAAGGTCGGGGGTTTTAAAGTCCCGGTTTCGCTTTAAAATAGGGAAAACCCTAAACTTTTATTTTTAGGATAAATTTGGTTTTGCCAAACCTTTACTCTTTTTTTTATTTAAATATTTTGGGGGAATCTCAATTTTGGGGTTTTTTAAGGGATTTAACAAAAATTTTTCGGGTTTAAAAATTGTAAAAAATTTAAATTTAAACTTTCTCTTTTTAAAGGAAAAAGGGGTGTCCAGAAAAATTTTGGGAAGAAGAAAAAGGGGGGAACCCAAAAAATTTAACGGGTTGTTAAAGGGGTGGGTTTAAAAAATTTTTTCTTATTTTTGTTTTTTTTCTTTTAACTTTAAAATAAATTTTGTTTGAAAAAAATTTGGAAATATTTTTTCAAAATTTCATAAAAAAAAAATTTAATTAAAATGAAGTTAGGGGTGATTCCAATAAATTGAAAGATTAATTTTTTTTAATTTTTAAAAAGGAAAAAATTTATTGTTTTTTTTCAATTTTTCAAATCATTTAATATTTTTAACCAAAATGTTATTTAAAAATAAAAAATGTTTTAAAAAAAATGAAATTTTTTTTGGGAAAAAAAAAAATTTCCCTTGTTGTGCTGGGGAATTGGGGTTTTGTACCAAATGGCATTTAAACAAGGGAAATTTTCAAATTTTTATTTTGTTTTAGTTGTATCTCTCGGAATTTAAAAGGGAAAATTCTATGATTTTTGAAAAAGTTAACTCCCCTTAATAAATTTAGGGTATGGTTGGTAGAAAAAATTCCATAAAAAGCACTCATCGGATAATGAATAACCGAGCGGGACGTTTCATCATGTTGATTAGGGGAGAAAACTTGTGGGGGGGAAAAAAAAGGGAAAGGGGGGGGAAAAGGGGCAGGGGAAGGATAGAGGAGGGGGGGCCCAAGTGGGAAGGAGGAGTAGGGGGGAAAGAAAAAGAGGGGGTTTGAGGAGAAGGAGGAGAAGAAAAGAGGGAGAAAAAGGAGGAGAAGTACAGAAGAAAAAGGGAAAAAAGGAAAAAAGGAAGAGAGAAGAAAAGGGGGATTATAGAGGAGGGAAAGGAGGAGAAGCACAAGGAAGAAAAGGGAAGGGAGAAAGGAAATTAAGGGGGGAGAGGAAAAAAAAAAGGGGGAAAGGAAATAAAAAGTGGCAAAAGGGGAAAAAAAAGGGGAGAAAAAGGAAAAAGGAAAGGGGGAATTTCGAAAAAGGGGAAAAGGGGAAAGGGGGGAGAGAGGAGGAGGGGAGGGGGGGGGAGTTGAAAAAGTGAGATGGGGGGGGGGGGAAATTTCGAAATTGCAAGAGAAAAAAAAAGAAAGAAGTAGAAAAAAAGGGGGATGTGAAGAGATGGAGGGGGAGGAAGAGAAAGGAAGCGGGGGATACTCACACACAAAACTTTTTTATTTTGCCTCTCTCTTTTTGTTCTCTTTCTCTCTCTCCCCTTTTTTGGGGTTTTTTCTTTTTTTCTCTTTCTCTCTCCCCCCACCCAGAGTTTTAAAAACAAAAAAAAAAAATCAGTTTCAGCATTAAATTTTAAAGGTCGGTTTTTCAGGGGCGTTTTAAAAACCCCCAGATCTCTGTTACTGGGGGCCCGTAAATTTTTTTTGAAAAAGGGGCTTTATCTGTTTAAAACGGTAACATCGGGAAAAAAAAGGCCCCTGGGCCGATATTGGGGGACATCGGGTTTTCAATCGGGGGGCAAATTCGGGCCCCTTTAATAAAAAAAAAATTTTTTTTCGATTAGGGTCGGGAAATGTCTTTTTTACCCTCAAGGGGCTAAACCGGAAAATATGGGCTGAACCAGGGAAATTTTTCTAAAAAAATTTCGGTTTTGGGGAGGGGGTAAAACGGTTAAAAAAACTGTTGGCAAAAAGGGCTACTGTTTTGCGCTGACAGTCTAAAAAAACCCACTATTTATTTTTTTAAATTTTTTACTACCTCCGGGTTTAAAGTGTAACAACACCCTTTCTATTTTATTTACTTTTTTTTTGATCGCCCTGAAAATAAAATTTATTCAAAAAACTGCTGAGGTTTTAAAACCCCAAAAAAAAACCCAGCTGCCCAGAGGAACCTCCCCCAGCCTAAACCCGGGCTAGAATTTTCCAGCCCAAACGCCCGGGTTCTATACTTAAGAGAAAAAAATTAAAAGCCCAAAACCTGGGTTTTTGAATTTTGTGACCTCTTTTGGGCCAAAAATTTGAGAAAAAAGGGTTTTTAAAGGGGGAAAACCTATTTTAAAAAAAAAAAAAATATTTAAAAATGAAAAAAGGGGAAGAAAAAGGGAAAAAAAAAGGGGAAAAAAAAAAAGGGGAAGGGCAAAATAGGGGAAAAAAAAAGGGAAGAAAAAAGAAGGGGTGGGGAAGGAAAAGAAAAAAAAAAGAGGGAAGAGAAAGAGAAAGGGGAAAAAAAAAGGGGAAGGAAAAAGAGGGGAAAAAAGGAAGGGGAAAGAAAAAAGAAGAAAAAAATAAGAAAAAAGGGGAAAGAGAAAAGGGGGAGAAAAAAGAAAAGAAAAAAAGGAAGAGAAAGAAGGGGAAAAAAAAAGGGGAAGGAAAAAAGGGGAAAGGAAAAAAGGGAGGAAAAAAAGGGAGGAAAAAAGAAAAAAGGGGAAAAGAAAAAAAGGGAAAAAAGGAGAAGAAAAAAAGGGGGGGTGAAAGGGGTGAGGGCGGGGGAAAAAAGGAAAAAAAGAGGAGAAAAAAAAAGGAAAAAAAAAGGGGAAAAAAAGAAGAGGAAGAAAAAAGAAAAAAGAAAAAAGAGGGGGAAAAAGAGGAAGAGAAAAAAGGGGAAAGGGGAAAAAGGGGAAGTTGGGGAAAGATAAAAAAGGAAGGGGGAAAAAAAATAAAAAAGAAGAAAATGAGAGAAAAAAAAAGAAGAAAAAAAGAAAAAAAAAAATTTCCCCCTGCGTTAGATTTCAGTTAAAGTTTTAGGGTTATTAAATGCTGATGCTTTTACTCGGGAGCTAATTGTATCTAAATATTATTCTTATTCTTTTTTCCCAAAACAGGGTGTTAAAAAAACTGCGTTTCAATGAAAAAAAAAAATATATTTTCATAAAAAATTGGGGAAATTTTAATTTTACAACATTTTTGTAAGAAATTTTCAAAGTTTTTTAAAAAAAAAATTTTAAAAATATCAGTTCATTTTTCAAATTGGGGTTTTAACCCAAAAATTGATTTGGGAAATGTTTGCAGAAAAAAAAAAAATTTTTTTTTTATTTTTCAAACTTTACAGCGGATTTTTTAACAAGGGCAAACCCAATTTTCTTGAAATTGTTTCAATCCACATTTAAATTTTTCCCCAAAAAAGTCACACGTCACAAGGGAAAAAAATTTGTCCCCCTTTTTTTAAAAACAATAAAATATCGTAAAAAGGACTCAAAATTTTTAAATTTGTACCTTAAAAAACAGTTTATATCCTTTATTTTTTTTAAAAATTTAAGCTTTTCCGACCCCGACAATTGAGCAAATTTTTTTTTGGGTTTAGAAAGGTATTTTTGGGTATTTTTTTCCCAAGCAAGTATGTGGGTTTCTTTTTTTTTTACTTAAAATTGGACCCCCCTTTGAAAGAAAAAAACTTTAAAAAAAAAATAAAAACTTCATAATTATTTTTTACCTGAAGTTTTTTTCCTGAAAAAAGTTACTCCTTTTTGGGAAAATTTTTCCCCGAATTTTCTTTATGGAAGAAATTTTTCCCAAATTTTAAAAATACTAAAAAAGAAAATTAACAAAATTAGGGGTAAAGGACTTCAGGGGAAAAAATTTTGCCTTTTTTTTGGGAAAATCTTTTTAAAGGGGGGGGTTTTTTTTAGGCGGTTTCCTGGTTTTACATTTGCTTTAAATAAAAAAGGGTGTGGGGAAACATTTTAAAACCAAAAGCCTTTTTTTAAACCATAATTTTTTATAATAAATAATATAAAAGTTTTTTAAAATTTTTAAAAATTCACTTTCGTGTTATACATCAAATTAAAAAAAACTTTACTAAATTTTCGCTAAACCCCCCCCCCCGGGGAGGAAAACCACCAATTTTCAGGTTACAAGCCCGGGTCGCCTTATCGTTCAACCCTTTGAAGTGGGTTTTTATTTTTAATAATATCCCCTTAAATTTTTTCTGACCGTCAGGCTAATGAGTCCATTTTTTCCCAGCAGTAACCCCAAAGACGTATTTTTAATGTGGTAAACCCATTCCAAAAAAGGGGGAAATCTTTTTGGGGTTTTTCCCGGCGGGGGTTTAAACCGGGACTAACCTTGCTAACGGTGGGGAAACTTTAACGTCCCCTTTAAACCCTGCTTAGGGCAAATTGAGAATTTTTTTTCCCCCACATTTTTTGGGAAAATTTTCAAAACAGATACCTAAATAAACCCTCAGAAAAGCCTGGGTTGGGCCGGAAAAAAAGGATTTAAAAGGGGGATCTCGGGGGTTTGGGAAATTAAGGGTTTAAAACCCACCCAAGTTCTATCCCCCCTTTTACGTTGTTAAAACCTTTTTAATTTGGGAAATTTTTTTAATGTAAAAAAAAAATTAAAAGGGGAGAGTTTCTACAATTTTTTTTTTATTGTTTTAAAATGTGAATGAAGGGTGATTTTATTCTCTGTTTTTAAATCACTATTTTTAGGGGATAGGGGAAAATTTTTAAAAGGGATTTTTATTGTTTCCTTTCTTAACCTATTTTTTTTGCGTAGGTATTCCGAGATTTCTCAGCAAATCATACACAGGGAACATGGTTTGGAAAAGGGGTTAAAAGGTGATTCAGGGGGAGGTTAAACAGGTGGTGGGTGGGGATAAATAAAATTTTAAATTTTAAACCCAGGTGAAATAAGTAAATATGAAGGAGGTTTGGGGGAAGAAATATTGAGATGGGGGGAAAGGGATAAAGATAGGAGAAAAAGGGGAAGTGAGAAAAAAGGTATTAGGGAAAAAAAGAGGTTAGAGGGGGGAAAAAGAGAAGGAGAGATAGAGGAAGAGGAAAAAAGAGGGAAAAGGAGGAGGAGAGAGGGGAAAAAGGGTTTGAGGGGGAAAAACAAAAAAATTAGAAATTTTGGAAAAAATCATTTTAAAGAGTTGAGGCTTGAGCGGGAGTTAAGGAGAAATGGGAAAGGGAAAAAGAGGGGGAGAGAGAGAGGAGGGAGAGGGACAGAAAAAAGAGATAGGGGATAGAGATAGGTCCCAGATGAAGTGGGGAAAGGGGGAAAAGAAAGTTTTTTTCTTTTCGGGACCGGGGCCTTAAAAAATTTTTGGAAAGAAAATTTTTAAAATAAATACAAAAAAAGGGTTTTTGGCGATAGAAATTTACTAGAAATTTAATTTTGTTTGATAATAATAATTATGTGTTTAATTACTGCATTATTAATAATAATACAGAAAAAAATCTCGAATTTAATTTTTTTCCTTTTCCCCCAATTTGCAGCTTAAAATTTTCAAAAACCTTTGCTTCTTCTTTTTTTCTTTCAAAGGGGGGAAAAAAAGGTTCAGTTTGGGGGCCAAAAGAAAATTGTGGAAAAATTTTTCCTAAAAAAAATTAAATATTCCCTCATCGATCTACCCTCATTTTTGGGGGAAATGTTTGAACTCACTTAAAATTTTTGGGGAGCAGGAAATGAGGGGAAAGGGGGAAAGAAGGGGGAGAGAGATAGAGGGGGTAGTTTGAGAAAAAGAGAAAAAAAGAGATGGGAGGAAAAGAGAGTTAGAGGGGGGAAAAAGAGGAGAGAAAACAAAAAAGAGAAAGAAGAGAGAAAAAGGGGTTTAATTTAGTATTATAAGAAGAGTAAGAAAATGAAAGATAAAGAGAGAAATAAGAAAAAAAATTGTAGAAGAAAGAAAAAGAGAAAAGAAGATTAAAAAGAAGAGAGGATTTGGTAAAAAAAAAGCTGTTTTTTTTATTAAAATTTGGGAAAATTTTTTCCCACTATGTGTCTCCCAAATAATTAAAAAATTAATATCTTTTTTAAAAAGCAAATGAAAAAAATTATGAAAAAAAACATAAAAAACCCAACAAAAACTGATGTTACGTATCTGCTTGGGGAAATTTAAAGAAAGACTTTTCTTTACTTTTTTATTTTTGTAAAATTTTAAAATTGAAGGGAAAAAAATTGGGGGAAAAAAAAAAAAATTTTTTTTCCCCGGTTTTTCAAAAAAAAAATTTGGAGGTTTTAAAAAAAAAATCCCCAAAAAAAATTTTTTTTGTGTTTGCCTTTTGGCTGGGTTTTTTGGTTGGGGTTTTTTGGCGTTAAAATTTTAAAGGGAAATTTAAAAATATAAATTTTTTAAAAATTAGGAAAAATTTCTTTTTTTAGAGGGGTTTCCATTTTTAAATTCTTTTAAAAATTTTTTTTTTAATTTTTTGGGTTGAAAAAACCCTGGGTAAAACCATTTAATATTTAAAAGGGGGGGGGAAAAAAATTTTTTAAAAAAATATTTTTTTTAATTTTTTTAAAAAAAATTAAATTTTTTTTTAAAATTTTTTTTTTTAATTTTTTTAAAAAAAAAGGGGTTTAAATTTTAAAATTTTTTTTTTTTTTCCCCCCAAAAAAAAAAAGGCTTTTTCAAAGGGGGGGGGTTTTTTTTAAATTTTTTTTTTTTTTTTTTTGATCGTCGGGAAAATGTTATCGCTCCCCAAAGAATTTTTTTTTTTTTTTGGGAAAAATTTTTTTTTCCCAAAAAATTTTTTTTTTTTCCCTTTGGAAAAAAACCCTTTTAAAAAAAAAAAATTTAAAAACCCTTTTTTAAAAAAAAAAAAGGGCCCAAATTTTTTAAATTTTTTTTTTTTTTTTTTTTTGGGGGGTTTTTTTTTTAAAAAAAAATTGGGTTTTTTTTTTTGGGGGGAAAAAACCCCCCCCAAAAAAAAAAATTTTTTTTTTTTCCCCTTTTTTTAATTTTTTTTTATTTAAATTTAAAAAAAAAACCCCCTTTAAATGGGTTTTTTAAAAAAGGGGAAAAAAAAGGGGAAAAAGGGGGAAAAAAAAGAAAAAAGGGGGGGAAAAAAAAAAGGGGGGGGGGGAAAAAAAAAAAATTTTTTTTTTAATTTTTTTTGGGGGGGTTTTTTTTTAAAAAACTTTTTTTTAAAAAAGGGCAAAAAGTTTTAAAAAAAAAAAAAAAAAAGGGAAAAAAGGGGGGGGGAAAAAAAAAAAAAAAAAAGGGGGGAAAAAAAGGGGGGGGAAAAAAAAAAAAAGGGGGGGAAGGGGGGTTTTAAAAATTTCCCTTTTTGGTTTTTTAAAAAATTTAAGGTTTTTTTTTAAATTAAAAAATTTAAAAAAATTTTTTGTTTAAAAAAAAAGGGCAATTAATTAATTTTTTTATTTTTTTTTTTAAAAAATTTTTTTTTTTTTAAAAAAAAGGGGGGCCAAAAAGGGGGGTTTTTTCCCCTTTTTTTTAAAAAAAAGGGGGGGGGGGTTTTAACAAAATTTTTTTTTAAAAAAAAAAAAAAAAAATTTTGGGGGTTTTTTTTTTTTTAATTTTTTTTTGGGGGAAAAAATTTTTTAAAGGGGGGGAAAGGGGGAAAAAAAAAAAAATTTTTTTTTTCCCCCTTTTTTTTAAAAAAAAAAAAAAAAAATTTTTTTAAAAAAAAAAACCCCTTTCTTGGGCCCTTTTTTTTAAACTTTTTTTCCCCCCCCCCTTTTAAAAAATTTTTTTTTTTCCCCAAAAAAAAAAAGGGGGCCCCTTTTTTTTTTTTGGTTTAAAAAAAACCCCCAAAAAACCCCCCCTTTTTTTAAAAAAATTTTTTTTTTTAAAAAAAAACCCCTTTTTTTTAAAAAAGAAAAAAAAAGGAAATTTGGGGGGCCCCTTAAAAATTTTTCCCCCCCAAAAAAAAATTTTTCCCCAAAAAAAAATTTTAAAAAAAAAAATGTTTTTTTAAAAAAAAAAAAAATTTTTAAAAATTTTAAAATTATTTTTAAAAAATTTTTGGGAAAACCCCCCCCCCTTTTTTTTTTTAAAATTTTTTTTTTTAAAAAAAAAAAATTTTTTTTTAATTTTTTTTTTAAAAAATTTTAGGGAAAATTTGGGTTTTTTTTTTTGGGAATTTTTTAATTTTTCCGGGAAAAATTTTGGGGTTTTAAAAAAAAAATTTTTTTTTTTATTTTAAATTTTTAAAAATTTTTTTCCCCCCGGGGCCCCCCAAAAAAAAAAAAAAACCTTTTTTAAAATTTTTTTTGGGAAAAAAGGGGAAAATTTTTTAATTTTTAATTTTTTTAAAAAAAAAATTTAAAAAAAAAAAAAAAAAAAAAAAAAAAAATTAAAAAAAAAAAAAATTTTAAAAATTTTTAAAAAATTTTTTTTTTTTTTTTAAAGGGGGGAAAAAAGGGGGGGGTTTTTTTTAAATTTTTTTTTTTAAATTTTGGGAAAAAATTTTTTTTAAAATTTTTTTTTTTAAAAATTTTTTTTTTTTTATTAAATTTTTTTTTGGGTTTTAAAAAAAAAAATTTTAAAAAAAAGGGGGGTTTTAAAAAAAAAAAATTTTTTTTTAAAACCCAAAAAAATTTTCCCCCTTTTTTTGTAAAGGTTTTTTTAAAAAATTTAAAAAAAAAACCCCTTTTTTTTTTTAAAAAAAAACCCTTTTTGGGGAAAAAAATTCCCTTTTTTAAAACCCGGGTTTTTTTTTGGGGTTTTTTCCAAATTTTTTTTAAAAAAAACCCCCCCAAAAAAAAAAAAATTTTTAAAAAAAAAAAAAAAAAAAATTTTTTTTTAAAAGGGGTTTTAATTTTTTTTTTTTTAAAAAGGGGGGGGTTTTTTGGGTTTTTTTTTTTTGGGGGGGGGAAAAGGCCCCCCTTTTTTTTTATGGGGGGGCCTTTTTCCCTTTTTTTTTTTTAAAAAAAAAAACCCCCAAAAATTTTAAAACCCCCGGTTAAAAAAAAAAAGGGGAAAAAATTTTTTTGGAAAAAAAAAAGGGTTTTTTTAAAAAACCCCAAATTAAAGGGAAAAAAATTTTTTTTTTAAAAACCCTTTTTTTTTTTAAAATTTTAAAAAAAAAATTTTTTTTTTTTTATAAAAGAAAATTGGGGGCCCCCCCCGGGGGGAAATTTAAAAAAAGGGATCCCCAAACCCAAAAAATTTTTTTTTTTTAAAATTTTTATAAATTTTTTCCCCCCAATTAAATTTTTTTTTTTTTTAAAACCCCAAAAAAAGGGGGGTTTGGTTTTTTTTTGTACCCAATTTTTTTTTTTTTCCCCCAAAAAAAAAGGGGGGGTTTTTTTTTTTTGGGAAACCAATAAAAAAAATTTTTTGGGTTTTAAAATAAAAAAAAATTTTTTTTTTTTTTTTTTTAAAAATTTTTTTTTGGGGGGTTTTTTAAGGGTTTTTTTTTTTTAAAAATTTTTTTAAAAAATTTTTTTTTAATTAAAAAAATTTTTTTTTTAAAAATTTTTTTTTTTTTTTTTAAAAAAAAGGGGTTTTTTTTTTTTTTGGCCTTTTTTTTTAAAAAATTTTAAAAAATTTTTTTTTTAAAAAAATTTTTTTTTTAATTTTCCCCCTTTAAAAATTTTTTTTTTTTTTGATTTTTTTTTAAAAAAAATTTTTCCCCGGGGTTTTTAAAAAAAAGGGAAAAAAAAATTTTGAAAAAAAGTTAAAAAAATTTTAAAAAAGGTTTTTTTAAAAAAAAATTTTTTTTTCCCCAAAAGGAAAGGAATTTTTTTAAAAAAAATTTTTTTTTAAATTTTAAAAAAATTTTTTTTTAAACCCTTTGGTTTTTAATTTTTTCCTTTTTGGGGGGGGAAAAAAAAGGGGGGGGGGGAAAAAAATTTTTTTTAAAAAAAAAAAAAAAAAAAAACCCCCCCTTTTTTTTAAACCCCAACCCCCATTTAAAAAAATTTTTTTTTTTTTAATTTTAAAAAAAAACCCAAAAAAAAAACCCTTTTTTTTAATTTTAAAAAATAAAAGGGGGTTTTTTTTTTTTTTTAAAAAAAAAAAGGGCCCCGGGGTTTTTTTTTTGGGGGGGGGGAAAAAATTTTAAAATTTTTTTTTTGGTTTAAAAAAAAAATTAAATTTTTTTTAAAAAAACCAAAATTTTTTTTTTAAAAAAAAATTTTTTAAAAAAGGGGGGTTTTTTTTTTTTTTTTTTTTGTTTAAAAAATTTTTTTTTTTTTTTTTTTTTTGGTTTTTATTTTTTCCTTTTTTTTTTTTCCCCCGGGGTTTTTTTTTTTTGGGGGTTTTTTTTCCCAAAAAAAAAAAAAATTTTTTTTTTAAAAAAAACGGTTTTAAAAATTTTTTTTTTTTAAAATTTTTTTTTTAAAAAAAAATTTTTTAAAAAAAAAGGGGGGGGGGAAAAAAATTTTTGGGTTTTTTTTAAAAAAAAATTTAAAAAAAAAATTTTTAAAAAAAAGGTTTTTTATTTTTTTTTTAAAAAAAAATTAAAATTTTAAAATTTTTTTTTTTTTTTAAAAAAAAAAAATTTTTTTTAAAAAAAAATTTTTTTTTTTTTCCTTTTTTTTTTTAAAAAATTTTTTTAAAAAAATTCCCCCCAATTTAAAAAAAAAAAAAAATTGGGGGGGTTTTTTTTTTGGGGGAAAAAAAAAATTTCCCCAAAAAAAATTTTAAAAATTTTCCCGGGGGTTTTTTTTTAAAAAAAAATTTTTTAAAAAACCCCCTTTTTATTTTTTGGTTTTAAAAAAAAAAAAAAAAAAAAAAAATTTTTTAAAAAAAAAAATTTTTTTTTTTTTTTTTAAAAAAATTTTTTTAAAGGGGTTTTTTAAAAAAAAAAAAAAGAAAAAAGGGGGGAGAAAAAAAAAGGGGGGAAAAAAAAAAAAACAAAGGGGAAAAAAAATTTTTCCCCCAAAAAAAAAATTTTTTTCCCCTTTTTTTCCCCCAAAAAAAAATTTTTAAAATTTTTTTAAAAAAAAAATTAAAATTTTTCCCCCAAAAAAAAAGAAAAAATTTTTAAAAAAAAAAAAACCCCTTTTTTTAAAGGGTTTTTTGGGGGGGGGAAATTTAAAAGGGGAAAAAAAATTTTTTAAAAAACCCCGGCCGGGGGAAAACCCAAAAAAAAAATTTTTTTTTAAAGGGAAGGGTTTAAAAAATTTTTTTTTTTTTAAAACCCCGGGGGGGGGGCCTTTTTTTTTTTTAAAAAAAAAAAATTTTTTTTTTTTAAAAAAATTTTTTTTTTTTTTTTTAAAAAAAAAAAATTTTAAAAAAAAATTTTTTTAAAAATTTTTTAAATTTTTGGTTTTTAAAAAAACCCCTTTTTTTTTCCCCCTTTTAAAAATTTTTTTTCTTTTTTAAAAAAAAAAAGCAAAAAATTTTTTTGGAAAAAATTTAAAAAAAAGGGGTTTTTTTTTTTTTTTTCCAAAATTTTTAAAAAAATTTTTTAAAATTTAAAAAGGGGGGGGTTTTAATTTTTAAAAACCCCCAAGGTTTTAAAAAAATTTTTTTCAATTTTTTTTGGGGTTTTTTTGGGGTTTTTTTTTAAAATTTTCCCCAAAAAAATTTTTTTTTAAAAAAAAGGGTTTTTTTTATTTAAAACCCAAAAAGGGAAAATTTTTTAAAAGGGCCCCCGGGGAAAACCCCCCCCAAAAAAAAAATTTTAAAGGGGTTTTTTTTAAAAAAAAAAAAAAAATTTTTAAAAAATTTTTTTTTTTTTTTTTTAAAAACAAAAATTTTTTTTCCCCAAAAAAAAAAGGGGGGGGAAAAAAATTTTTTTGGGGGGGGGGGTTTTTTTTTTTAAAAAAAAAAAAAAAATTTTTTTTTTAAAATTTTTTTGGGGCCCTTTTTGGGGGTTTTTTTTTTTTTAAAAAGGGGGCCCCCTTTTTAACCCCTTTTTTTTGGGGGGGTTTTTTAAAATTTAAAAAAAACCCCCCCCCAAAAATTTTTTTTTTTAATTAATTTTTAAAAGGTTTTTTTTTAAAACCCCGGGTTTTTTTTTTAAAAAAAATTTTTCCCCCCGGGAAAAAAAAAAAATTTTTGGGGGTTTTTTTTTTAATTTTAAAAACCCCCTTTTTTTTAATTTTTTTTGGGGGGGAAAATAAAAAATTAAATTTTTTTTTTTTAAAAAATTTTTTTTTGGGGGGGGAAAAAAAGGGGGTTTTTCCCCCCAGGGCCAAAAATTTTCCCAATTTAAAAAAAGTTTTTTTTTGGTTTTTTAAAAATTTAAAAATTTTAAAAAAATTTTTTTAAAAAAAAAAGGGGGGAAAAGTTGGGGGTTTTTTTTTCCCCTTTTTTTTTTTAAAAATTTTTTTTAATTTTTTAAAAATTTTTAAAAAAAAAAATTTTTAAAAAATTTGTTTTTTTTTAAAAAAATTTTTTTTTTTTAAAATTTTTTTTCCCCCCGGTTTTTTCCTTTAAAAAAAAAAAAATGAAATTAAAAAATTTTTTTTTTTTTTTTAAAAAATTTTTAAAAAAGGGTTTTTTTTTTAAAAAAAAAAAAAAAGAAAAAAAAAGGGGAAAAAAAAAAAAATTTTTTTAAAAAAAAAAAAAAAAAAAATAAATTTTTTTTTTAAAAATTTTAAAAATTTTTTAAAAAAAATTTTTTTTTTTTTTAAAAAAAAATTTTTTTTAAAAAAAAATTTTTTTTCCCCTTTTTTTAAAAAAAAAAAAACCCCCCCCCGGGCCCCCCCCAAAAAAAAAGAAGGGGGGAAGGGTTTTTTTGGGGGGGGGGGAAAAAAAAAAAAGGGGAAAAAAAAAAAGAAAAATTTTTAAAAATTTAAAAAAAAAGAAAATTAAAAAAATTTTTTTTTTTTTTTTTTTTTTTTTAAAAAATTTTTTTTTTTTGGGGGTTAAGGGGGGTTAATTTTTTTCGGGGAAAAAAGGGGGGGGGGGAAAAAAGGGGGGGGGGAAAAAAAAAGGGAAAAAAAAAAAAGGGGGAAAAAAAAAGGGAAAAAAAAAAGGGGGGGGGGGGGGGAAAAAGGGGGAAAAAAGGGGGGTTTTAAAAAATTTTTTAAAAAAGAAAAAAAAAAAAATTTTTTTTTTTTTAGAAAAATTTTTTTTTTTTTTGGGGGGGGGGGAAAAAAAAATTTTTTAAAAAAATTTTTTTAAAAATTTTAAAAAATCCGGAAAATTTTTTAAAAAAAAAAAAGGGGGGGGGAAAAAAAAAAAGGAAAAAAAAAAAAAAAGGGGGGGGAGGAAAAAAAAAACCCCCAAAAAAAAAAAGGGGGGGGGGGGGGGAAAAAGGAAAAAAAAAAAAAAAAAAAATAGGGAAAAAAAAAAAGAAAGGGGGAAAGGGGGGGGGTTTTTCCCGGGGGGTAAAAAATTTAAAAAAAAAAAAAAAAAGGGGGGGAAAAGGGGGGAAAAAAAAAGAGGAAAAAGGGGGAAAAAATAAAGAGGACGGGGAAAAAAAAAAGGGGGGGAAGGGGGAAAAAAAAAAAGGGGGGGTTTTTTTTGGGGGGGGGGAAAAAAAAAAAATTTTTTTTTTTTTTAAAAAGGGGAAAAATTTTTTTTTGGGGGGGGGGGGGGAAAAAAGGGGAAGAAGGGGGGGAAGAAAGGGGGAAAGGGGGAGGAGGAAAAAAAGGGGGGGGGGGGGGAAAAAAAAAAGGGGGAGGAAAGGGGGAAAGGGGGAAAGGGGAAAAAGGGGGAAAAAAAGGAAAAAAAAAGGGGGGGGGGGGGGGGGAAAAAAAAAAAGGGGGGGGGGGAAAGGGGGGGGGAAAAAAAAAAAAAAAATTTAAAAAAAAAAAAAAGGGGAAAAGGGGGGGTTTTTTTTTAAAAGGGGGGAAAAAAAAGGGGAAAAATTTAAAAAAAGGGGGGGGAAAAAAAGAAGGGGGAAAAAAAAAAAAAAAAAAGGGGGAAAAAAAGGGGGGGGGGGGAAAAGGGGGGAAAAAAAAAAATTTTAAAAAAGGGGGGGGAAAAAAAAGGGGGGGGAAAAATGAAAAAAAAAGGGGGAAAAATTTTTAAAGGGGGGGGGGTTTTAAAAAAAATTAAAAAAGGGGGGGGGAAAAAAAAAAAAAAATTTTTTTAAAAAAAAATTTTTTTTTTAAAAAAAAAAAAATTTAAAAAAAAAAAGGGGAGGGGAAAAAAAGGGGGAAAAGGGTTAAAAAAATTTTAAAAAAAAAAATTAAAAAAAAAAAAAAAGGGGGGGGAAAAAATTTTTTTTAAAAGGGGGGAAAAAATTAAAAGTTTAAAAAAAAAGGGGGGGGAAAAAGGGGGAAAAATTTTTTAAAAAAAAATTTTTTTGGGGGGGTTTTTTTAAAAAAAAAAAGGGGGTTTAAAAGGGGAAAAATTTTAAAAAAAAATTTTGGGGAATTTTAAAAAAAAGGGGGAAAAAAATAAAAAAAAAGGGGGGTTTAAAAAAAAAATTTTTTTTTTAAAAAAAAAAAAAAATTTTTTTTTTGTTTATTTTAAAAAAAAAAAAAAAAAATTTTGGGGGGGGGGGGGAAAAAAAGGGGGGGGAAAAAAAAAAAAAAACAAAAAAACCCCTTTTTGGGGGGAAAAAAATTTAAAAAAAGGGCCCCCCCAAATTTTTTTTTTAAAAAAATTAATTTTTTTTTAAAATTTTTTTTTTTTTTTTTTTAAAAAAATGAAAAATTTAAACCAATTTTGGTTTTTTTTTTTAAATTTATGTTTTTAAAAAAAAAATTTTTTTTTTTAAAAAAAAAAAAAAAATAAAAATTTTTTAAAAAAAAATTTTAAAACCCCCTTTTTTTTTTTAAATTTTTCCCAAAAAATTTTTAAAAAATTTTTTTCCCCTTCCCCCCAAATTTTTTAATTTTCCCCCCTTTTTTGGGCCCTTTGGTTTTTACCCCAAAAAAAAAAAATGGTTTTTAAATTTAAAACCCCCCCGGAAAAAAGG
>CM044963.1:1463825-1466325 GCA_024516035.1 Bactericera cockerelli | reverse complement strand
GTTACAATTTTACGGTGTATGTAACCCAAAATTAAATTTAATTTCCACTTTAATAAAATGGGGAAAATAAAAAAAATTTACATAAATTTTGTATCAAAGTTTTTAAAAGGGGGTTTGTAATTTACATTTTTTGGGGTTAAAATTATTTTTATTTAATCACAACTCCCTTAAAAACTCTCTTTACTAATTATTAGTGGGAAAAATTAAAAGCATGTTTTTGATCAGTTTTTGCCCATCTAAGACAATAAAACTCCCAGAGGTATTAAAAAAAATTTTAAATTAATTCCCCCCTTTAAATCTTTGCGAATTTGGCTTAAAACCCACCGACTCCAGGTTAAAAAATTTATGTTGTTTAAACTTTTGTGATTTGATGTACACCGACCCCCGTCGGCAATGGGATCGGGCGGCGGCTTGAAACCTAGGGTCGGGGGTTTTTGGTCCCAAGTTCAGCAAAATTTAGCCCCGGGCGGTGTCATTAATTATGACTTTCGTCTCTTTCCGATTTCCTTTTATTTATATTTGTGTTTTTCTGCAAGGGTTTGGGGTTGTATAGTACCAAACTGGGCCATGCCTCTGGTTCAAAAAGGGACCAATTTCCCCGGAAACCCCAACATGATAAACCCTATCAGGGATTTTTTTCCCACCCCTTTCATTTTTAAATTTTGTAGAAAAGCTGTGGTTGGGGGTACCAACCTCGGCCATGCCTTGGTCACAAAAGGGACCCGGTCTGGAAACTCCCCCTTTTTTTTCCTATTCATTTTTGTGATTTGTAGCAAGGTGGGTTTGGGGGGAAAACATTAGGATTTCTATGTATTGCTAGGAAGTGCCTTCATTCCCGCATGGGGGGGGGGCTGGGGTTTTTTGGTCATCATAAAATCTGTTTCTTTGTTTTGGGTTAAAAAGTTTTTATATTTGTGTTGATAAAATTTGTGATTCAAAAAAAAATAGTTTACTAAATATTTGTTGCTTTGGATTTTTTTAAATCCCAAAACCTCCGTTTTAAAAACCCCATGGGGGAAAATTTAAACAAAAAAAAATAAAAAGCTGGGTTATTTGGGTTTTTTTATACCACAATTTTTAGTGTGTAGTATCGCCCTCACGAGAACTAATGAAAATGCACCAATCTCCCCAAACCCAAACCCTCATATTCCAAAATTAATTTTTGTAAGTCCCCAGTTGCCCCCTCAAAAACAACCGCCCTTTAATTTAATCACGGGGTTTTGGTAGGTCCCCAAAAATTTCCAAAATACAGAGCTTAGCCAAGCTGGCTACAAAAAACAACAAAAACAAAATACAGAGGCGAAAAAAAAAAACCTCCCCCCGGGGGGGGGAGCACAGGGTTTACCTGGAAATGCAAACCGGCATGCTATCGCTAGGTTGCTGCTGAAAAATTAAAAAAGAAATAAAAAAAAAAAAAGGGAAACCCCAAGTTTTTTGTCACGCGCCCCCCTTTCACACTGGGGGATATCGAACCCGAACACCCCGTCCTGGTGGAAGGTCCTCTGAT
The DNA here is from genome assembly GCA_024516035.1 of Bactericera cockerelli. Taxonomy (NCBI): domain Eukaryota; kingdom Metazoa; phylum Arthropoda; class Insecta; order Hemiptera; family Triozidae; genus Bactericera; species Bactericera cockerelli. The sequence goes on along the minus strand of CM044963.1, from coordinate 1,464,818 downwards.
ATTTGAACTGGAGATGAATATGTGTTTCTGTGTTATCTTTCTTATTATTATTATCTTTGTTAACCCTGTCTTAAAAAAAAAAAACCATATCTTAAAAAATTTAAAACCCTTTGAGTGTTTAGTTGTCCCTGCTCCTGTGAAATTTGCGCCCGGTTTTTTTTGGTTCCCAAGGAAACAATATTTTGTTTTGAAAATTTACAAAAAATAGTAAAATATTGCATGTGTGCTATGTGCTTTTTTATTTTTTAATTGCTGTTTTTATTAATTAAAAAAACTCTTTTTTCAAAAGGTTTCCCCTTTTCAAAGGGTTTTGGACCCAGCCCTAGGAAAGGGCCCAACGGGAACAATCCGGGGTTTTTTATTTTTGGGAAAAATTAAATTTTACCCAAAGGGAAAAAAAACCCGTTTGTTTCATAAAGTTTATTATTTAAAAAAAAAAAAATTTTTTTTAAAAGGTTTTTGAAATTAACGGGTAAAAACCCTTGTGGGAAATTTATAAATGCCCTTTTCAGCTTTAAAAAGGTTTTTTTTTGGGGGAAAAATTCGCCAAGGGCCCCTCTAACCTTAATTTCCCAGGAAATTGAGGCCCGTTGGGGTTTTGGAAAAAATTTCCCCCCTAACCGTTTATTGAGGATTATGAGCAATGGGGATAAATAGGGGCATCTCAATTTAAATCAAACGAGGTGGCGACTTTAAAGGGGTTTTTTAAAAATTTTTTAATTTTGCTATTTCTATCTATTTAAATCCCCCCTTTCCCTTTTTTTTCTCTAAACTTTTTTTTTTTTTTCTTTTCCGCTGATTTTTTTCTCCTTTTTTCTCTCTTTATTTTTTCTTTTTTTTTCTTTCCTTCCCTTTATTTTCCCCCCTTCCCTTTCCCCGTTTATTCTCCTTTTTATTTCTTTTCCCCTCTCTCTCTTCTTTTTATAAAATTTGGACCCGTTCCTTTCTCTCTTTCCTTAAACCCGGGTCCTCTTTTTGTCCTTTCCCTTTTTC
>CM044963.1:1462670-1463725 GCA_024516035.1 Bactericera cockerelli | reverse complement strand
GATCATCCCTAACCCCCCCCCCCCCCGTTTCCTCAACTATTACTATCTCTTACCTCCCTCCTCATCCTTTATTACTAGCAATGCAGCATGTCTTGTTCACAAGGATAATAAAACTGACCGCTGGCGCTGGCTCTACCTCCCTCTCTTTCTACCTCACTCCCCTGCCTCCCTCTCTTTCTACCTCCCTCCCTACTTCCCTCCCCTAACTCCCTCTCTTTCTACCTACCTCCTTCTCTTTAAACGTACCTCCCTCTCTTTGTACCCCACTCCCCTACCTCCCTCTATCCCTATCCTACCTAGCTATCTCCTACTGCCTCCCTTCCTCTCTTTCTACCTCTCTCTCTCTCTTCATATCTTCCTCCTTTGTTTCCCTTATTACAAGTCTGTCTCTCCCTCTCGCTCTCCTACCCCCTAACTCTCCCACCCCCTTACTCTCCCTCTCTTGAATTTCAACCTGATTCTCTACTTTCTCTTTTTGCCTCCTTAGCTTCCTTCCTTCTTCCTCTCTCTCTTTCTCTCTCTCTCTACTACCCTGATCCTTTCTCTTACTTCCTGACTTTTATCTTCTATGTCCTGTACTCTGACCCTTCCTATTCTATGGTTATAGTTTCAGCTCTCAGACATGCTACCTCGTAAAAATTCCTCTCTCTCTCTCTCCTTCTCTCTCTCTCTTTCTTCTTCTCTCTCCTTCTCTCACTCTCTTCTTCTCCCTCTTCCTTTTCTTCTCTCTTTGATATCTTTCTTTATCTTCTTCTTCTCCCTCTTCATATCTCCCTCTCTCTCTCTCTCTCTCTCTCTTCCTCTCTCTCTCTTTTTTCATCTCTTTTTGATATCTATCCTTCTCTTCTACTCTCTCTTTCTCTCTACAGTGGTTTCTTTCTCTTATTTTTTATCTCTTTTCCTTCTCTTCTTAATCCAGCCACACTAAAGAACTGAGCGACTCGAGAGCGCGGAATAGAGAGCAAATACCATAAAATCAATAAAATAATAATAATGTTTATTATATAGGTATGTACGTACATGAAAATATAAGTGACTACATCGGGGTTAAGTGG
>CM044963.1:1432670-1457670 GCA_024516035.1 Bactericera cockerelli | reverse complement strand
TCTGCGGTGCAACGGTTGAGACTACAGCTCGTGGTCCAGATGTCTTGTGTTCGATCCCAACCTGGTCACAATTTTTTAACAAATATGTCGCTCCCAGGTAAAGTTCGCGTAAAGTTGGTGTCGGGTCCTCCCTCATTATAAAATCGCACCTGCAAATAATCCCGTGCCTGGCTAACGGGAACCAACTTACAAAAGTTTGGTTCTACTGATAAGAGCTCGGATCCCTCCTCGAAGGCACGGGACGCTCAGAATCTTCCCGAATCTCATGTGAGTGTTTCCACAATATTGTACCTTTCTTTCTTTCAACGTGAGGCATTTTTCCCAATAAAAACCAGCGGCCCTCTCTGGCTATCGAACCCATCAAATTTGGCATCCTTCGTGCGGATTAATTTTTTTGGGGGAGTGATCTCAATTAAATTTAAATAAATAAAAAATCGCTGTTTGAGAGAGACTAATTAGTTATTAATTTTAAGTTAAACTTCAACTTTTCAATATAAAATTTCTACTTAATAAGTGGTACCTACAATTTTATTATGTAACAAAGACGTGCTTTGATTTTCCAATCTTGTTGTAAATTTTTCTTATTATTTAATTTCTTAATGCATTTGAGTAATTTCTTTGTATAATCATGAATAACTAAAAATAGTTTTGTCTCAAATAATAGTTCTCAATTTTGGCTTTTTATACTTTAATTATAATTCCTTTCTCTTTTGATCAATAATTATGTAACCATTATTATTTAACGTATAAGCTTTTCTAGTTGTCAATAATTATTGTGTAAAGAAAGCTCTGGTGATAAGTGTTATTTTCAGTTTCCATAGTTCATAGATTTTCTTTCATGGTGAACGGTTCTCGCAGACCCCACTGTATTTGGTGAGCTCTTTCCATTATTACTTTATTGTCCTTTAAAAAAAAAAAAAAAAAAAAAATTCAAAGATTTTTCGTGTTTCCTTTTTTTATTTTAATTCAGGTGTACCTATTTTTTCATTTCATAATTTCATAACTATATTAATGCAATGTCGATTGAAGAACAAATAGCATATAAAATAACTTTGAGGGAAAGATATTTCCGGAGGTTACAAAATTGTTCTGACTGTATTGCGGGTGGGGAGGCTAAGAAAGCAGATTTTCTGGTTAGGATTAGAGATATTGATTCAACTTATGCGAAATATGAAAACGTTATAGATTCTGTCAATCAGTTGAATCTTAAGTTACCTGCTGGAAGCAAGGCAACTGACACATCTCAGTGGGCAAATGCCTTTGATGATTTATATTATAACATTAAGGCATATGAAGCTTCATTAAAAGAACACGATACTCCCGAACCTCCTAGCAATCCTCCGCCACCTCAGCCACCCCAGAGCAAGGTAAAACTGCCTGTTCTGTCTATTCCTTGCTTTGAAAGTGACCCCACGGCATTTCAAACGTGGAAATGCCTATATGACCAGCTCGTTCATTCCAATACTGATCTTAGTGATATAGAAAAGTTCAGTTATTTAAAATCCTTTCTTAAAGGTTCAGCCTTAGCTTGTGTTGACCATGTGGCTTTTGTGTCAGCTAATTATCCTATAGCCTATAGAACTCTAGTAGAGAGGTTCTATAATAAAAGGCTTATAGCTGGTTCTCATTTGCATAAAATTCTAAATTTTCAACCTTTGAAAACTGAAAGTCTTGCAGGACTCCGATCATTCCTAGACATAATTAATATTTCTGTTGAGAGTCTTAAAGGTTTAAACCTCAGGAATCTTGGTGAATTTATCCTTTTGTATTTAGGTCTAAACCTGTTAGATCCGAACACTAGAAAATTATTTGAAACCGAGAATTTGTCAGTCGAGTTTCCTTCTTTTGATCAGTTGATTACCTTCATAAAAGGAAGGTGTTCTGTACTAGAAGTCACTTCAGTCCCAAGTTCTATGAATAATATCAGTGCGTCCAGTAAACCTACTTTCAAAAATTCTTTTGTAACACTGCAAGACTCGGTGAATAAGCAAAATTTCAGTTCTAATGTGCAAAGTTCTGGCAGAAACCAATGTCCGTTGTGTAATCAACCTTTTCATAAAATTTCAAGCTGTCCTAAATTTATAAAGTTTGATTCTTCTAAGCGCTTTTCGATCATCAAAGATCAAAAGTTGTGCTTTTCGTGTTTCAGTGCTCATCACTCTTCTTCTGAGTGTACTTCTAGCTACAAGTGTCGTGTGTGTAACAGTACGAGGCACCATACTCTACTTCATCCTCCGGACTGTAAGAAGTCTACTTCTCACGTGGAGAACGTAGGTTCGACTTCCAGTTCTAATTCCAATGTTCTCAGTGGCGTAGCGCAAGCGCCGCATTCCGTTCTACTAGGCACCGCAACTGTTCAGATCCAGGACGCGGTTGGGCAGTGGCATACTGCTAGGTGTATTATAGATCCAGGTTCTCAAATTTCCGCGGTATCTGAAAGTTTGGCTCAAAATCTTGGTTTATCTAGAAACAAGTGTATGTTCCAAATTTCAGGTATTGGATCTCAAACCTCTATTCGTGCTAAAGGTGAGGTACCATGTGTTGTATTACCTCACAATCAGGTGTGTTCAAGTGAAGTAAAACCACTTCATATCCGTGCTGCTGTGCTACCAAAAATAGCTACAGATATTTCTCACAGTGTTCCAGCTGAAGTTTTGGCAAAATTCCGCCACTTAAAACTAGCTGATCCAAATTACTACTTCTCAGGTGTAGAGAAGGTAAGTAATTCAATTGACTTATTGTTAGGGGCAGAGTACTATGCTGATATTATGGTATCAAGCTTTCCTGTTATTCCTGGGTCCCCCTCAGCAATTCCTAGTTATTTCGGATGGTTACTTATGGGGAAAGTAAGCGATCCCAACTCTACTTCAAATACCAAGGTAACCTCTTTTCATTTCCTCGGTGAGTGATCCCCTGTCGGATCAAATTCAAAAATTTTGGGAGTTAGAGAATATCTCAGAGGTAAAACTCTCTGCACCAGATGATTTATTCTGTGAAGAACATTTTCGTGAAACACATAAACGTGATATCTCAGGTAAATATATCGTGAGACTTCCATTTAAAGAAAATATAGAACCACAGCTAGAATCGAACCGGGCCATTGCTATCAAGAGATATCAAAATCTGCAGGTAAAGTTAGATAAAAATCCAAACATGAAAATTCAATATTCTGAAAATTTAAATTCCTATCTTGAGGCAGGGCACATGGCTCTAGCTGAGAACCCCTCACCTTTCTTGTTGGTTCATTTTGCAGTTTACAAGGAAAGTTCTAGTACTCCTTTACGAGTCGTCTATGATCCTGGTGTAGCGGTTTCCAAACAGCAATCGCTCGGTAGTTCCTTGATGGTAGGCCCTAAACTACAATCTAATATTAGTGACTTGCTAGTCCAGTTTCGGTTAAATGCAGTTGCACTTCTATGCGATGTCAAAGGCATGTATCGGTGTATTTGGTTAGCGCAAGAAGATTGCAAGTATCAGCATATTCTTTGGCAAGATGATATAGGGACCATGCAGGAATACGAACTAAAAACCGTTACTTTTGGGTTACCTCCTAGCCCTTTTCTTGCTCAACGAGTCATTAAACAACTTGTGCAGGATGAAGGTAGTGAGTTCCCTGGTGCCGCAGAAGTTCTGAACACCTCAGTGTACGTAGACGACGTAGTTAGTGGAAGTAATTCTATTCCAGCGGCGTGTGCTTTAAAAGAAGAGTTAATCTCTTTAATGTCCAAAGGCGGATTCCATTTACGTAAATGGGCATCCTCTCACCCAGAAGTATTAGCAGACTTACCTGCTGATATGTGTGAAAATATTCATTTATTGGGTGACACTGACGCACTCAAAGTGTTGGGTGTACAGTGGTCACCAAAGAGTGATTCCTTTTTCTTTCGTGTAAATCCAGGTAATATTTCCAATTTAACAAAGCGCAAAATATTAAGCGTTATTGCTTCCGTGTATGATCCAAACGGATTTATAAGTCCTGTTACTGTATGGCTTAAAATATTTATGCAACAAATTTGGTTGAATAAAGACATGTCTTGGGATACAGTGCTTCCTAATCATTTACAGGAAAAGTGGAAAACTTTCATGCTGGAAATTTCTCTAATTGAAAATATTCATATTCCAAGGTATGTACTTGGGGACAATGTAAGTTCAATCGATCTCATCGGATTTGCAGATGGATCATCCGTAGCGTACAGTGCAGTGGTCTATCTTCGTGTCATGAGCTTGGAAGGTAATGTCCAAACTCATCTTATTCGCGCTAAAACTAAAGTTTCTCCTTTAAAACAATTAACCATTAATAAAATTGAACTTTGTGCTGCTTTATTATTGGCCCGAGTAATAAAGTCTCTTTCCTTTCTTACAGACAAGTTAAAGATTAATAATATCTACTTGTTTTCTGACAGTACTACTGTCCTTTCATGGTTGACTGTGCAACCTCATCTATTGAAAACGTTTGTGGCTAACAGGGTTGTGGAAATCCTGGAGTTAACTAAACGTATTTCTTGGCGCCATGTCGCCTCGCAGGATAACAGCGCAGATCCAGCTAGTCGTGGTCTACTTCCGAGTGAATTAATTAATAATAACTTGTGGTTTCGAGGTCCTAGTTTTCTTGATAAGGAAATTAAGGAATGGCCTCAACGTGCGGCACTGCCTCAGGCAGATATTCCTGAATTAAAGCAAAAAGAGGTTCAAGTTAGTTTGACAAGTCAAGTTCATTCAAGTAGTACGCTTTCAATTATTGAACGCTTTTCTTCCTTAAGTAAGCTTCAACGAGTGATGGCTTACATTCAACGTTTTATTCATAATACCAGGTTTCCTCATGTAAAGCGGAGTGGTCCTCTGACTTTACAAGAAGAACAAAGTTCACTGGAGCTATGTGTGAAAGCTTCGCAGCAGTTCCATATGGGCGAAACTTTAGATGCTGTTAGGAAAGGAAACCAATGTTCTACAAATATCCGTTCATTATCTCCATTCATTAATAAATCTGGACTACTCGCGGTAGGTGGTCGTTTATCCTTGGCTCCCTTACCGGAGAGTATGAAACACCCTGTATTGATACCTAAGAAATCGTACTTGGCGTTATTACTTGTGAGGTACTATCATATGATAACTATTCATGGTGGACCTAGATTAGTCCAATCACTTATTCAGCGTCAGTTCTGGATCATAGGTGCTCGATCTCTTATCAGAAATGAGCTAAAGAAATGTGTCTCGTGTGTTCGGTTTATGGCAAAACCTACTCAGCCTTATATGGCTGATTTACCTGCTAGTCGTTTTGAACAAGGAAGACCTTTTGTAAATGTGGCAATAGATTTCGGAGGTCCTTTCCCTTTCAAAACTGGTCCTAGAAGAAATTCACCAGTTGACAAATGTTGGCTCGCTTTATTCGTGTGTCTGGCTACGAAAGCGGTTCATCTCGAAGTCGTAAGTTCGCTCTCTTCAAATACCTTTTTGGCAACACTTGATCGTTTTATCGCGAGGCGATCTCTTCCTTCTAAAATATTTTGTGATAATGCAACTAACTTCCGAGGTGCTTCAACTCAGTTGCACGAACTTCATAAATTTATTATTTCAAATAAAGACGAGATTATCCAACATTTGCAACCCAAGTGTATTCAATGGCAGTTCAGCCCACCTGGGGCTCCCAATTTCAATGGCTTAGCTGAAGCCGGTATTAAGTCCGTCAAAGGTCATTTGCGACACGTGTTAGGTGATCAACCCCTCTCCTTTGAAGAATATGCTACACTGTTTGCTAAAATAGAAGCTATTCTCAATTCCAGACCGTTGTGTTCGATACAAGACAGTCCAAATGACGGCGTTGACTATTTATCTCCTGGACATTTCTTGGTAGGATCCCCTCTCTTGGCACGTCCTGAACTAGAGGTTCAGGATAAAGTCTTCACTCCTGCCAGAAGGTGGCAGTTAATTTCTCATTTCACTCAGTGTTTCTGGAGACGATGGTCTTCAGATTATTTGAATTCCTTGAATCAAAGGTCCAAGTGGACAAGAGAGACTGAAAATATTAAAGTTGGTGATGTGGTTTTAATACTATGTCCCAACATTAATCCTCAAAATTGGCCCCTAGGCCGAGTGTCTGAGCTCTTACCAGGTAAAGACGCTCAGATTAGGGTGGTTAAGGTTAAAACCCAAAGTGGTGAAATGGTCCGATCTGTTTCTAAATTGGTCGTCCTTCCCACCTCATCCTAATCCTGTTCTTAATTTATTACCTCATGTTTTGTAGATATTTTCAATATTCATTAATTTTTTCTTTCATAAAGGTCGAATTTTCATTTTTTCTTTCTTTCATAAAGGTATAATTTTTTATTTATTTATTTATTTTTTTTGTTTGTTGAAAAATAAAATTGGTTCTTGATAAGATAATGTTGGTTTTTTATTTCAATTTTACTTTAGGTATCTTATCATGAGCTTTCTTTGATACTTTCTTTTAATAATTTAATTTATTTTTTAAATGGTGTTAATATTGCTTTTTTTTCAATTCTTTCATATTGTGTTGTGCCTTATTAATAAGGAAGGACCCTTCTTGTGTTTTTTTATCTCTCAAACCGCGTTTTTTCGCTGGGGGGGTGTATGTCGGGTCCTCCCTCATTATAAAATCGCACCTGCAAATAATCCCGTGCCTGGCTAACGGGAACCAACTTACAAAAGTTTGGTTCTACTGATAAGAGCTCGGATCCCTCCTCGAAGGCACGGGACGCTCAGAATCTTCCCGAATCTCATGTGAGTGTTTCCACAATATTGTACCTTTCTTTCTTTCAACGTGAGGCATTTTTCCCAATAAAAACCAGCGGCCCTCTCTGGCTATCGAACCCATCAGTTGGCATTATTCACCGACCTCACTAGCTTGAGGTATAAGACGTTGGACTTGTATTCTGGGAGTCGGTTATTCCAGTCTCAAATTTGAATGCTTGGGATATCACGATTGTGATTAACAAATATGAAAAACAATTTCAGCAGATGTAATTTTATAGTGCTATGCTTTATATTGGTTAGATAATATTGTACAGTATTAGTTACCAATGGAGGCACGCTGTGGAGCAGGCATTTGGTCGACTAGTCCCAAGCCACGGATAAGTAAGTAAGTAAGTCCAATGAAACATACATTATTGTAATATAGTACATGAAAACTGAACTATTTGCGATGGTTGAAGATAGAGATGATTTAGAAAGGTGATTTAGAATTTTCAAATTCATAAAGGGTGAAAGAAAGGTATTTGGCCATAACTCCTTAACAAAGCAAACTGCAACTTTAGCTCATGTGATAGTCCATGGGCACTGAACCAACCCATCTAGTCGGGGTTATTTGCATCTAGTCGGGGGGTACCCTGTATATAAGGAGAATAACATACATTGGGTGGGATTCGAACAGCCTAATCCCTGTACTACCTGGATTACCATATAAGTGTTGGGATGGAGAATAATATTATAATAGAAGGAATACAAAAGATTTAGGCCCTGAGATGGTGAAGATTAAGATTTGCCTTGAGAGGAGAGAGAGAAAAAAAAATAAAGTAAGAGATAGAGAGACAGGGAGAGGGAGGATGAGAGAGAGAGAGAGAAATAGGAAGATATAGAAAGATATAGAGAGTGAGTGAGAGAGCAAGTGTAAGAGAAAGAAAATGAGAGAGTGACTGAGTAAGTGAGAGAGAGAAAGCAAGAAAAAGATAGCGATAATTAGAGGAAGAAAGATAGAGAGAGGAAGAGTGTGAAACAAAGGGCAGAGAGAAATATAGAGAGTAAAAGAGCGGGGAAAAAAGGCAGGAAATGTAAAAGAGGAGGTGACGAACAGAATGGGAGAGGGAGAGGGATGGAGGGAGAGAGAGGGAGAGAGAGAGAGAGAGAGAGAGAGAGAGAGAGAGAGAGAGAGAGAGAGAGAAAGAGAGAGAGAGAGAGAGAAAGAGAGACAGAGAGATGGAGAGAGAGAGAGAGAGTTAAGAGAGAGAGAGAGAGAGAGAGAGGGAGGGAGAGAGAGAGGGAGGGAGAGAGGGAGGGAAACGGAGGGTTAAGTAAAAGGTAGATAGCAAAAATGGTGAGATAAAGAAGAGAGGAAATGAGAAAGAAGGGAAGAACTGATGAAGGGAGAGGAAAAAGAGAAAGATAGAGAGCAAAAAACAGAAGGGAAAGTGAGAAGAAATGTAAAAGAGGATGTGACACAGAGAGGGAGAGAGAGGAAGGGAGAGGTAGATAGAGAAAAAGAAAGAGAAAATGTGTGAGAGAAAGAGAGAGGGAACGTTCGAATGGGGTAGAATGGGTAAGAGGAAGAGAGAGTTGGAGGAGAATGGGAGGGAGGGATTAGTTTCCGCAGCTGTAGGAAAAAGACAGGGAGAAGCAGAAAGGTTCAAAATGCTTCATGTAATTTCCTGGGGTAATAAATTATTAATTATTATATCTCTCCCCCTTTATCTGTCTCTCCCTTTATTATAAACTCTCCCTCCCAAATCTCCTTCTTCTCCTCTCCTCTATTCCAATTTCTTCCTCTATTTTCCTTCTGTTCTGAGCACTCACCATGGCTAAATTGTATAAAGAATAGGCTGACTAGTGACTAAGCTAAGCTGCACGCATCGGGACCTATGTTCGAATCTCGGCTATGAAGATATTTTTCTACTCTGTAATTTCAATGTTCTGGTTCCACTCGTACCTCGTGAGGAAAAATGAGACCTGATTGAGTAACGACCAGTGGCGGTATTACAATAGTGAAAGGACAATGGAAAGTATTTAGAAATGTGACAACCCACTCTTTTGTTAATACTGATTCACTGTTGAGACCGAGTGAAGAAACAGGCTTAAGTTTAATCTTAGTGAAAATGATCCCTTATCCCTTTCGTCACAAAAGTTTTTTACATGATTTTGGCGATTATTTTAAATATTTTGGTAACATTTTTAAACTATTACTTACTTTGTTTTCTTATCCCGGGAATATTCAAAAAAAAAATTTAAATTCTATGGTGACGACCTCTGTGAAAGCTCCGATTTTTGGAGCTACCAGCGTCGATGGCGCGTTGCATACACCGGTTCTCGTAGGATCACCGAAGTTAAGCAACGTCCAGCGAGGTGAAGACTCCGTGATGCTGGTATTCCGGCTCAACCCAGGCTGGGTGAGGTCAATGTGGGGAGCCGGTTTGTAAGTTTCCTGCGAATAGAGGGTAAAATCTTAACCTTACAGGGTATAAACTATTTGTTCTATGCAATCTATGCGATTGTGCAGCATTTTAACCTGACTTGTGAAAATTTCAATTTCTTTGTCCCCTCCCGCTATTCTTTCCTAAATCTCCCCATTTTACACCCCCTACAGATTCCTTCCTACATAAATTTCCTCAGAATCTTTCCCTTCGTCGCAATTTCATCAAGTGAAAAAAAAAGCTAAATGTCATTCCATTGTGATATTTTGTGTCAGTTATGTTTTGCTCTTTAGCTCAATACCATTTTTTGTGGTAAATTATTTTACTTCACATAAATTTCTAAGAGTATTAGAAATCGGATACTACCGTCTAAGTTTTGCACAGTTTCTTCTCTCTTAAATCTTTTTTCTAGTTAAAGATAAATGTCTTTTTTTATTACTATACCTATCTACTCTAATAATCCCTATGTTACCCAACTCTTCTTAAAACTAATTTTCTATATTTTTCTTTCTCTCTGTCCCTCCCTCACTCCTTTTCCTTTATCCCTCCCTCTCTCACCTTTTTTGCTCTCTCCCCCCTCCTCCTTTCTCTCTCTACCTATGAGAGAGGAGGTGGGGGTAGAGCCACCTCCTCTCTCATATTTCTCGTTTAACTCGGAAAATCGTCTGCAGTGCCTGCAATATAAATCCAGGCCTTCTTATGTTATCGAGAAAATTGCATTTCTCTCCCCTTTGATTTCATCATCTCTCTTTCACTTTTTCTCTCCTCACTCATTTCTACCTCTCCTTCTCTCTTCCTTTCCCTATCTCTCCTGTTAATCTCACTTTTAACACACTCACTATATCTCTCTCTCTCTCTCTCTCTCTCTATCATGTCTATTATTATTACTATACGTACAATATGAAGTTTTTCAATTCAATTCAACATTTTCTCTCTCTCTCTCTCTCTCTCTCTCTCTCTCTCTTAGCTTGGGGGATCTTATTTTTATAATTATAAAAATTAAAATATAAATAAATGATTTTTTTCAAAATCAAATCTCTCTCTCTCCGCCTCTTTCTCTCTCTCTCTCTCTCTCACTCTCTCTCTCTCACACACACACTCTCTCCCTCTTACTACACTATCTACACACTCTCTCTCTTGTGTTAACTTACATCTGCATCCACTTATTACCTCCTTCTTTCTCTCTCTTTCAAGCCTATCTCTCATCTCTTCTCTCTTTCTCTCTCTCTCTTTTCTACTTAAGTATCTATCTTCTTGAAGATAATAAATATAAAAATGAACAAAATAAAAAAATATAAAGCATCTTCTTTTTACTTCCGAGATATTTCTAATATTAGAAATCGGAAGTATTGTGTTCGTTTTTGTAAAAAAAAATATTTTTTTGCTCCGATTTCAATTTTTTTCATATTTCTGGACGTTTCATAACCTCCTGAGCAAATTTGGTTTTGTGTCCGTCTGTCGGTCTGTCGGTCTGTTAAAACGATTCCTTGTAACGCGCAAATCTCAGAAACTACTCGACCGATTTTGATGAAATTTTGTACACATCTAGGAGACATTCTGTAGATGGTCCCATTTTAAATTCATCGAATTCGTACTAGCGGCTCTGGGCGAAAGAGACCATGCGCCTGACCACTAACTTTTTACTTAAATGCTTATATCTCGTGAACTTTACACCCGATTTTGATGAAATTTTGTATGTACATATATGCATATTATTGTTTTACACAGGCTTTTAATATTTACTTTCTAATTAATTATAATTTGACTCTGATATTTAAGAAAATCCGAAATTTTGGACAGTAAAGTCAAAAAATAAGAACCACGACTTGCCGATACAGAATTTTTTGTAGAATCTAGAATATAGAAAAAACGGTTTTCTACCATATAAAACAAATTTGAAGAAAATCGGTTCAGCCGTTTCGGAGATATAAGTAATTTAGTATAAAAACTCAAAATTCGCACGTGTACACAATGTGAAACAATCACGAGGAAGTATTGTGTCCATAATTGGCAGTGTTTTTCCCTCTCTTTTTATACAATTATACATACATAGTTGTAACTCCCTCTCACTTTTATTATCATCCCTCCCTCCTTTTCTCTCTCTCTATCTATCTATCTCTCTCTTTCTCTCCCTCTCTCTCACCCTCTCACCCTTTCTCTCTCTCTCTCACTCTCCTCGCTCTCTCTTTCTCTCCCTCTCTCTCTCTCTCTCTTTCTCTCATTCCTATTATTTACATGAGAAGGAAATAAATAATTCTAACTCTGCAAAGAATATAATTCAGATAAATTATGTAAACATTAGAACAGACCTACTTCAAGTGAATGTAGAAAGATAGAATAAAACTAGAATTAAAAAAAAAAAGATGTCTCACATACAAATGGAATCTTAATAATTAGGTATATAAAATCATTCATTCAGAATCGACAGAACTCCAAAATGGGTGGAATAATGACTCGAATTTGGGCACAGATGATAGATTCTTCTTTTGGCATTTATTAGGTAAGTACACATAATTCATAATTTGTGCCCTAATATCTTAATTAGAAACTGAAGACAGTTAGTTTGTTCAGAAAACTAAGTTAATAGTTTTCATATTTTGTGTTACCTAATCACTTTCGTGATATCACAACTACTCAAACTCGTTTTACTAAATCTACGCTGAAACCGGGACTTGAACCACCGACCTCCAGGTTACAAGTCTGCCGCCTTATTGATCAAGCTACCGAGGTTGGTTTGTTCAGAAAACTACAGCATTGGTGCAGCTGAGTGGAAGGCGAATATTCTTCTTTTTTTTTGTTGGTTTAACATCTCTTTCACCTGCAGTGAAGGTAACACCCCCGTCACATCACAAACCTGGTACCCACATTAACCTTGCCAAGTCTGAGTGGGTCCGGGAAAAGCCAGCATCAAGATCATTCGAATTAGATTGCTCACCCATCCAAGTCCGAGCCTCGCTGGACGTTGCTTAACTTCAGTGATTGAATGAGAACTGGTGTATTCAACGTGCCATCGACTCCGATGCTGGCTTTCTCAATTTAATACATAATATATATAATAAATCCTACATTTCCCTCTGTCAATCCTTTGTTCACTTTTTTATACTGTTTTTTCTCACTCTCATATTCTTTCACTATTACCTCTAATGGCTTCTTTTTCTTCTTTTCCTTCATACCTTTCTTTCTTCTTCCTCTCTCTCTTTCTCTTATTATTGTTCTATCCCTCCCTCTCTCTTTCTTGTCATCTTCTCTCTTTCTTCTTTCATTTCTCATAGTTCTCCCTCATGTCTGCTTTTCTTGCTGAAATTTCAATTTCGCAAATGCATAATTTTACTGGGTGACTTATTATTTTCAGTTTTTCATTACTATTCAGGGTGGTTCATTAAAATAACTCAATAATTTGAAGCATCTTATCACCTTTTTCTTGCTTTCCCTTCGACCTCACTAGTTTATTATTATTATTTAAATTCAACATCTTTTAACATCCATTGATCTAATATTTGATATAATTATGTAATTGGGGCCCGGAACCGCTTTCATAATTCTTTACCTTTACATTCATGCGATTCTGGAAAAGGAAAAACTCACTCAAAATTTTCTGCTCCGGCCGGGGTTCGGACCCGCAACCTCCGGCTCTTATTATCATTAAATTCTTTATATATTAGATAAAATACATATGTACAGTATGTATACATAGTCTTCAGCCTATGTATACATAGATAAAATACATAGTCTTCAGCCAACTTTCCTAGGAGCATCATCTAAAGCTCTCGCTCCTCGATTTTTCAAAATTTGCTCCTGAACTTTTCAAAATTTTTAATAGATTTCACGGATTTTCTTTCGTCCCTTTTTAATGTGTTTATATACTCCTTTTCTTTGATATTCCTTTTTCATGGATGAAAACAATTTCATTTTATGAATGTTTTCTCTCTATTGCTCTTCTGACATTGAGACATATCGTCTTGTTAAATCTCTGGGTGTCTTGTATTGGGTATTTTCTTTATTGATTTGCTTCTCTTCTTCATGTTAAAAATCATTTATCTTTGATGTATCAGTCAAATAAATTAAACAATGTCTCAGTCTACTTCTAAAGGTATAAAAAGTGTTGTTGCTCATAATCGTGATCCTCGTTACCTAAGACCTACTTATACTTACAATGATGATTCCGATGTTTCAATTGATGATGAACATACAAGTCAAATATCCATTGGTTTCAGTGCTGATCATAGTTGTGAAGTTTGCCAAAAGAATTTTTCGACTGCCCATGGACTCAAAATTCACTTTGGTCGGATGCATTCTATTTCCAATGCAACTCGAAAGAATTTTCAATCTAGCAACTCTCCAACTCTCCAACTCTCCAAAATTCCCAACCAAAAAATGCTTCATTACATCAAAAATTTCAAGGTGAACATTTGGAATTATTTGAAAATTTGAAAAAAAAGCTTACAGAGGCTAAATCCAATATACGAGTACTAAATAGAATTCCCAAAGGAGCTCGATTCGCAGTAGCTGACAAGTTATGTGCTATTATAAGGAATTGTATTCACAAAAATACAATTGAAGCTTGGTCAAACTTTCTTTTATTTTCATATATGACACTCAATACAGATCAGAATAAAAATAAAAGTTTAACTTCAAAGATCAAGGCGAATATAGTAAAATTTTCTCTTCCATCTGCTAAACCAAGAAATTTTACAAATAAATCTTCTCTCTCCAAGCGGATTGAAATTAAAATTGAAGCTTTTGACCTGAAAGGAGCAGTGAGAATTTTAAGTTCCAATGATACATTGGCTCCATTTAATGAAGACACAGTCAGTATACTTCATGAGAAACATCCCGCCTGTAATCAAAATCTAAACTTCCCTCAAGAACCACTTGCCGATATGGCCTCACTCTGTGTAAATGAACAATCTGTTAGAGAAGCTATTTTATCTTTTCCAAATGGGTCTGCCGGAGGAATTGATGGCATGAAACCACAGTTTTTAAAAGACTTAATATCAATTTCAGCAGGAGAAGCAAGTACACGTCTTTTAAAAGCTTTAACTGATCTATGCAATTTTTCTCTGTCTGGTAAGGTTTCTTCAAAAGTTTGTCCATTGATTTATGGAGCTTCATTGTTTGCATTGACCAAGAAAGACGGTGGTGTTCGCCCAATTGCAGTAGGAAACTGTCTACGAAGATTGACCTCAAAACTTGTGGCTAAATATGCTCATAATGAGATTTTAGACTATCTAAGCCCTACTCAACTTGGGGTGAATGTTAAGCAAGGGTGTGAATCATCAGTACATGCCATCAGAACATATGTTAATAATCCAGATAATAGAAATAAAGTTCTTCTAAAAATTGACTTTGCAAATGCTTTTAATACCATCCACCGTCAAGCTATGATCCAAGAAGTAAAAGAGAAAATACCGCTGACATATCCTTTCATTGATCAATGCTATAGAAATCCATCATTACTTTTTTTCGGAAATGATGTTATAGATTCAGAAAGAGGCTGTCAACAAGGGGACCCATGTGGACCGATGCTCTTTAGTCTTACTGTCCAACCTATTGTACAAAAAATATCCACTGAGTTGAATTCCTGGTACTTAGATGACGCAACATTAGCAGATTCACCTGATATCGTCCTCGACAACTTTTCAAAGATAATTCGACTTGCAAGAAATGTTGGACTGGAAGTAAATCCTTCTAAATGTGAGATTCATTTCTGCTCACATGTTACTGATTCGAATTTAATAGAAAAATTCAATGAATTATCACCAGGAATACGCGTTATTGAGAAAAGTGAGTTGAATTTACTAGGAGCACCTATATATGATGAAGGTTTTATTCAGCATGCTACCCCAAAACTTGACCAACTAAAACTAATGTTTGAACGGCTTGAAAATCTGAATGCTCATGTTGGTTATACCTTACTCAAAAACTGTTTACTAGTTCCTAAACTAACCTATTTGTTAAGAACCAGCCCTTGTTGGAAATTTGAAGATTTTTTGAATTCAGTCGACGAACTAATCCATCAAGCCCTTCAATCTATTCTCAATGTTCCATTTGATGAATCACAATGGAGGCTGGCAACTCTCCCCATAAGAAACGGAGGCATTGGGATTCGTAAAATTAGCGAAATTGCTCTACCAGCTTTCCTCAGCTCGATACATGGAGTTCAGAACTTGGTCTCTCAAATTCTCAAAATGGACAATGAAGTTTCTGTTTTCTTAAAATCAGCTGCTATTGAAAAGTGGAACAATCAATGTGAAATGTTACCTGATGTTCATAATCTTTCAAATCAAAATATATGGGATAGTATCTACCTTAAATATGTGATTGAAAACTTTAATTTTTCCACACCCATTGAAAAGGCTCGCTTCCTTGCACTTCAAAATAAAGAATCTGGATGTTGGTTACATGCCTATCCTTCGGTTAATATTGGAACGTACATGGAAAACTTGACCTTTCGTACTTGTATTGGCCTTCGTCTGGGATGTAATTTACTGGAAAAACACATGTGTGACTGTGGTGTGTTAATAACAGAAGATGGTTTACATAGTTTGAGTTGTCATAAAGGGAAGGGTAGATATCCTCGGCACGCAGAATTGAACAATATTGTTCATCGAGCATTGTGTTCAATACGAGTTCCATCAACACTAGAACCTGTTGGATTATCGAGGGATGATGGCAAACGCCCTGATGGGATGACAATGGTACCATGGACAAAAGGTCAATCCTTAGTTTGGGACGTCACCTGCGTGAATACATTGGCAGATACTTACCTCTCCACAACAAGTAAAATCGCCGGATCTGCTGCAGAGGAAGCTGCCCGAAAGAAAAGGAAAAAATATGAATCTATAACGAGGCAAAACTACTTATTTTTGCCCTTGGCCGTAGAAACTTTAGGCCCCTGGAGTTTGGAAACCTCTAACTTCATCAAGACAGTTGGACAAAGGCTTGCGAATATTTCCGGGGATAAAAAAGCAGCTGAACATCTTCGACAGAGAATGTCCCTCGCAATTCAGAGGGGCAACGCTGCAAGTATTTTGTCCACACTGAAAAACTTACACGATGAACTAGAAGAAATTTTTGATTTGTAATTTTTTTTTTAATTTGAAAGATGTGTCCTGGAAATGTAAAAGTTAACAAATTTAGTTTGTACAGTATAACAGTGCAAATAATTATTACAAAGAAATTAAAAAATGGTAACAATAAAAAGGAAAAAATAGATAAATATATGCACACATATTATATCCTAAATAAAGGTCTGTGTCATTGCCTATCTATGGCAAGATCTTCCACCCAACCCTTAACTTAACCACTGAGGTCTGCATTGTCTTTCTCTTTTTCTCCCCACCAATTCCTTCTCCCTGCCCTTCCTTCCCTACCACAATGTCACTCAGTTGCATATGGTAATAGATTTATACACATATACCCGACACAGTACACTATGTGTGTGTGTTTATGTACCCAATATAAATATGTATTTAAAGATTTATGGGAGATAAGTGCATAATAAATCAGTTTATTTCCCCTCCCATCTCTCTCCCTCTCTCTCTGGAATAATATTTCAATTCACAGAACGAGACAGAGAATTGCATTTTTTTGCAATGTGTGTGTTGCTGCTTGTAATACTGGGTTCTACAAAAGCGTCAAATCTGGATATAAGATAACTGGGAAGAAAACTTAGTATAAGACAGACTTGGATATAAGTTAAAGAATCTCCGGTACCTACTCTTATATCCCGGTTCGATTGTATCCCCATCGTCATCAAACTAATAATGATTTTTTTTGTGTTATTATGTCAAATTGTGCAGCAGCTTTACTCATTTTTACTCACGAGGAATGAGTGGACCCCGAACATCCAAGAAGAGAGCAGAAAATCCTGCCCCGCTTTGTTTTAATAATAATAAAATTAAAAAAAAAAAAAACTTAAAAATATATACAAGATAGGTATAGAACAACATTGTTGTATATTTACAATTGTTTTGTAATGCTTTAGGCAATCTCTATTTTTTATACAAAACAATCAACAAAAAATACCTAATAATTAATATAAAAAAAGAACTATAAAAAAAATATATCCAAAAATAATATATATAGAACAACATTAATTTATATTTATAGTTGTTTGAGGGCGAAGTTGATGCCTTAGCCATTCTCTGTCACTTATACACAATTATACACTTTTTGTACACCCTGTATAAAATATATGCGAGGAATTAACGCGTCTGATTCTAATGACAATGATGAGAGTGCAGAATTTATTGTGTAATAAAAATAAACAATTAGTTCTTCACGATAGTGGGGAATGCCTCCACTGATAATTCAGATGAATATTAGTCACCTTGGCCTAGCGGTAGCATGCTCGGCTTGCAATCCAGGTGACCCGGATTCGAATCCCGGCGGGGTCGGAATTTTTCGGCTTTGTACATTGCATGTCGGGGACTATCATAGCCTCGTGAGGACAATTGGGGTAGTTGTAGAGTGGGCAACGACCAGTGGTGGTATTGGGAGATTGATATTGGAATCTATTATGATGGTTGGTTGGAGATATGATGCATCAGCATTAGTTCTCGTAATGTCGAGATAACCACAGGCAATAACCCCGCCCTTAGTTGGGACATTTGTATGTATTTTATCTATTTTTTTTTTCTTGTTTATATTGTCCTAAATTTTGTATTTTTTTTTTTTTTAATTGCTTGTTTGTACATAAATATGCCCTATTAATAAAGAATAATAATAAAATTTATGACATATTAACACGAATAACCAGCAATTCAGATTATATTAGTATGCCAGATTGGCAGACCAGTGGTGCAGTGTTATTTTGTGTAGAAGCAAGGGCCTACACACAACTTTATCGGTAGCACAGAATTTATCATAATATTTGTGTTAAGCACTTTCGTGATATCACAACTACTCAAACTCGCTTTACTAAATCTACGCTGAAATCAGGACTTGAACCGCCGACCTCCAGGTTACAAGTCCGCCGCCTTATCGATCAATCCACTGAGGTAGCACCGAATTCCCAAGAGCAATTTTACATCTTATGAATTCTTTGTATCTAAATTTCATCTAACTAATTCTCAAATTATGTCACCATTATATTCTTTTGTGGTTTGTGGGACCCCGGCTATCCAAACTACGGATTCATTTTTTTTTTCTTCAGAGTTCAGAAACATCTAAGTTATTTAAACTTAGTATCTTACATCTTACTGTTTAAGCAGAGGTACATTTAACATCATACATCCATATGCCATGAAATTGTCATTAGCCCCCCACCCACCCCCAAGTAAACGAAAAATCAGGGATGATTTTAGTTACCCTAATTTAATTCGAAAATATAAGAAAATCGACTAAAAATTTTGCTCTTCCAATCCTTCACTGAGTAACTAGGGGAAAGTCTCAGAGAGAAAAGAGTAAGCTCACACTCCTCCTCTTCTTCCCTCCTATTTCCACTCCTCAGGGAGGAAGGGGGGAGGGCTTGATGACAGTTTTCTGTCACACACATAATAATCCCCACCCATAATTTCCCTCACATCACTACAAGTGATAATACCTAATCATAATGAGCTTGACTGAGAGGTACGAGAACATAATTATTACAAATTTCACCGTTTTCATGGTAGTAAGTACTTCATTTCACTGTAGAAGTGTATAGAAGTCATTTTCACTTATTTTATAATTTCTACCTTGTATCTGTAAATGTATACAATAACTTACTGGAATCATTAATAGGGTAGTTATATTTTCACAATACATAAAACACTTCTCCAAGGACAGCTTTCCGACATATTTGAAAAAAAATATTATTATCTAATAACAATGTTTGTCAAATATACGAAACTTTGCTGGAAAAAAGGGTTTCTTTGGTCCTACCGTAAATAAAGTTAGTTTTTATAATTTTTTATAAATTCTGGCCGCCTCTAGTAGTACCTAGTGTATTTTTAGTTGCAATAAAGTTTGTTATATTTTATAAAAATATAAAATTCAAACATGAACTTGCCCCCTGTACGCTGCAATTTCCTGGACTGCTTCATTGCTGATGCAGGAATATTTATCCAGTACAAAGCGGGAATAAACAGTTTTCATAGCTCATAAATCACACGGACTCAAATAAGACTAATAGCATTCTGAACAGCACATCCATAACATACAATAGACATTAATGACATAATATTGCACATTAATAATGTACGTTAGACAAGTGTCATAGGAGCGTGTAATTGTTTCAACGGAACCCTTCAGGATCTGCAGATGTAGGAGCCAAGCTGTCTGGGAGACCTCTGTACAGTACAGGGTGTTCTGAAGCCTTCAGGATCTGCAGATGTAGGAGCCAAGCTGTCTGTACTGTACAGGGTGTTCTGAACCCTTCAGGATCTGCAGATGTAGGAGCCAAGCTGTCTGGGAGACCTCTGTACAGGGTGTATTATTATGTCGTCAGAAACTCAAATAGATGAGGAAAATCCATGAAGCCTTCAGGATCTGCAGATGTAGGAGCCAAGCTGTCTGTACAGTACAGGGTGTTCTGAACCCTTCAGGATCTGCAGATGTAGGAGCCAAGCTGTCTGGGAGACCTCTCTACAGTACAGGGTGTTCTGAAGCCTTCAGGATCTGCAGATGTAGGAGCCAAGCTGTCTGGGAGACCTCTCTACAGTACAGGGTGTTCTGAAGCCTTCAGGATCTGCAGATGTAGGAGCCAAGCTGTCTGGGAGACCTCTCTACAGTACAGGGTGTTCTGAACCCTTCAGGATCTGCAGATGTAGGAGCCAAGCTGTCTGGGAGACCTCTCTACAGTACAGGGTGTTCTGAAGCCTTCAGGATCTGCAGATGTAGGAGCCAAGCTGTCTGGGAGACCTCTGTACAGTACAGGGTGTTCTGAAGCCTTCAGGATCTGCAGATGTAGGAGCCAAGCTGTCTGGGAGACCTCTGTACAGTACAGGGTGTTCTGAAGCCTTCAGGATCTGCAGATGTAGGAGCCAAGCTGTCTGGGAGACCTCTGTACAGTACAGGGTGTTCTGAACCCTTCAGGATCTGCAGATGTAGGAGCCAAGCTGTCTGTACAGTACAGGGTGTTCTGAAGCCTTCAGGATCTGCAGATGTAGGAGCCAAGCTGTCTGGGAGATCTCTGTACAGGGTGTATTATTATGTCGTCAGAAACTCAAATAGATGAGGAAAATCCATGAAGCCTTCAGGATCTGCAGATGTAGGAGCCAAGCTGTCTGGGAGACCTCTGTACAGTACAGGGTGTTCTGAAGCCTTCAGGATCTGCAGATGTAGGAGCCAAGCTGTCTGGGAGACCTCTGAACAGTACAGGGTGTTCTGAACCCTTCAGGATCTGCAGATGTAGGAGCCAAGCTGTCTGGGAGACCTCTGTACAGTACAGGGTGTTCTGAAGCCTTCAGGATCTGCAGATGTAGGAGCCAAGCTCTCTGGGAGACCTCTGTACAGTACAGGGTGTTCTGAACCCTTCAGGATCTGCAGATGTAGGAGCCAAGCTGTCTGTACAGTACAGGGTGTTCTGAAGCCTTCAGGATCTGCAGATGTAGGAGCCAAGCTGTCTGGGAGATCTCTGTACAGGGTGTATTATTATGTCGTCAGAAACTCAAATAGATGAGGAAAATCCATGAAGCCTTCAGGATCTGCAGATGTAGGAGCCAAGCTGTCTGGGAGACCTCTGTACAGTACAGGGTGTTCTGAAGCCTTCAGGATCTGCAGATGTAGGAGCCAAGCTGTCTGGGAGACCTCTGTACAGTACAGGGTGTTCTGAAGCCTTCAGGATCTGCAGATGTAGGAGCCAAGCTGTCTGAGAGACCTCAGAACAGGGTGTATTATTATGTGGTCACAACATGAGGAAAATCCATGCACTGGGTGAGATTCGAACCAACGGATCCCTATACTACCTGGATTACCAGACTAGCGCGTTAACCACTTGACGCTTGACATGACATAAAATAGGACACATCATCAGGCACGGCCGGTACTAAAATATAATAATATAACCTTTTTTATACTACCCGATTAGGACTATTATGTCCCATTATTCCAGCAGTAAGCTGAAGACGTTTTATTATGTAGTAAAAATCTCAAATGGGAGGATAACTTGTTTTGTCCCGGCTGGGTTTCGAACCCGTGCCCCCTGGGATCTCTGGACCGAGTGCTGCCTTTACCACTGAGCTACCGGGACAGACGGACGTACACATTAGTGAAAACCATTTAACATTACTACAAGTCAATATTCTTAACTATGTATATTTTTTTGTTTGTTTGTAAATCATAGTACAAAAGCCTCATCGAGCCCTTGATTGACAGACAATGTGCAAATTATGACCGTCGCACTTGCATACCAATCATTAACTATAATGATTTGTATGGTAAACAAACTCAAACTCTTTAAGTACTAAAAGAGCGACTCTATAAATACTATTTTAATCCGGTTTAATTGGCAGCACCCCCAAAACATTTTTCCCCCCACCGCGCCTGCACATTATGAATCTTGCCTTAATGCCACCCTAAACTTGACAGCTGTATGATCGACTGATGTCTTGCTTGAGCAAAGGCCGGTCCAACAGGGAACGGGATCCTGGGTTATAATCCTCGGAAGTGATTCACGTGTCCTACGGTCTCTGGTTAATCACTTCATCATACTTGGTTCTTACGCAAAACGCTTATACGGGAAAATAAGTTATACCCAAATAAAAATAAAGTTATAAATTATAAAAATTAATATTAATTAATTAATTCCGTTAGGTATTGTATATTTTATGGTACGTGACCAATTTACAAAAAAAAAAGAACTATAACAACAAATTTACAGATACAAACAAAATTACAAAGAAATTTAAAGTACTTATCAAAAATTGTAAATCTAAGTACATTACCAAGATGTCTGGGTGTTCTTCTTATCTTGTTTAAAGCGGTGTGCATAACCTTACTATTCTACCCGTGTCAAGAGATCGAAATTGAAAATTTAAATTCGGACACACGCAGAGTACATTGGAACAGCGTTCATTTTATCCACGGTGTGTTGAATATATCCAAATATTGACCCCTTTGATGACTGCCCAAACATTTCAATAATCTGCAGCTGAATTTGCTGACCACGCTCAGACAAGAGTAGAAATGCTGACTCAAGATTTTCCCCGCAAAGCATGTTCATGTCATTGCCAAGTCTTTTACTTATCTGAGGAGGGTTTGTCTATTATGCTATCTGTGTAGGAGGACTTAAAATTAGGTAGGTACCTGTCATCCCTTTTGGATGAAAATTAATTTTCATTCCTTAATTTTCTACTATTTGAAGTTTCTGCCTGTAGGAAACAATGGATGTTGACATTAAATATTGACGGGGACGTCTGTCCCGGTAGCTCAGTGGTAAAGGCGGCACTCTGTGAATCCAGAGGTTGTGGGTTCGAAACCCAGCCGGGACATTACAAGTTATCCTCCCGTTTTGGGATTTTTAACACATAATAATATGTCTTGGGCTTACTGCTGGAATAATGGGTTTATTAATAGTCCTTATCGGGTAGTATAAATAAGGCGATATTATTATTATTAAAATCTTAGGGTTAAAATACTAGTGTCGTAGTCATTTGTCTTCACTCTGTATGAACGCATCGGACCACGAGTTCAAATCCCGGTAAATAAGTTTTTTTCTACCCTCAGTACTGTGTATACAGAGTGTCCACTTTTAATGTGCGCCATAGGAAAAATACATGTAAAAACAGTTTTTCTTGTCTCAAAAGTCGCCATTAAGTATTTTAATTAAACCAAATATGTTAACTCATGTATTTTTATCTGAAGAATCCACTGGTGGTAATTTCATACACCTGGGACTTACAGTTAAAAAGTTAAGGGTTCGAAATCCGAGAAATGTGTTATGTTTGAAACTCAACATTTTTGTACAATTGGATACTCTATTTTATGTAGTTTTTCACGAGAAATTGATTGGTAATATTTTCAATTACCTGGGGTTTACAGTTAAAAAGTTCTGGGTTCGAAACCGAGTAATTGCGTTATGTTTGAAACTCAATATTTTCGTACACCTAGATACCTACCTGGTTTCTGGTTTTACTAACTGTTATACCCTATTTTAGCATTCTTTAACTTTATTTGTGTATTTTTTCAATAGAAATAACGATTTCTGCTTCTTTTTTCCGAAGAAGACCTACTGAAAAAAGCGCGTGTTTTAAACTTGAATTCATGACTTTGTAAAAAAGGACAACTGATAATCAGTTTATGGGTAGGTACTTACTTATTGAAGTTAGATTCGATTTTCAGACGAATCTAGTTTAAATCTGACACACGCTCCCAATTTTCAAAACTCACGGATGTGGGCCAAAGAAAATCCTCTACTCTTGGTACAGCCTCATACTCAGTACCCACAAAAAGTAAACGTCTGGGCAGGAATAGTAGGACAACACATTATTGGTCCAATATTCTACAATGAAAGTCTAACTTCAGAACTCTTCCTCGACCTCCTTGTTCATGAAATAGGTCCATTAATCACAAATGTTGTTGGTGAAAGAGAAATTTTTTTTCAAATGGACGGTTGTCCAGCCCACAACTCAAGATTAGTCAAAGAGTTTTTACAAGCAGCATTTCCAGGAAGGGTGATAGCTCACAATGGTGATATTGATTGGACAGCAAGATCACCCGATCTATCCCCTAATGACTTTTTTCTTTGGGGTTACCTAAAAGCAATACTTTATCAGGAAGGTAAAACATACCCCAATGTAGAGGCATTGAAAGATGCCATCACCCAAGCATGCAACAACATAACAGCACGTCAATTGGCAAATGTTCGCAATGAATTTTACGACAGATTGTGTTGCTGCTGATGGAGATATCTTTGAAAATCGAATCTAACTTCAATATCAGTAAGTACCTACCCATTAACTGATTATCAGTTGTTCTTTTTTACAAAGTCATGAATTCAAGTTTAAAACACGCCTTTTTCCAGTAGGTCTTCTTCGGAAAAAAGAAGCAGAAATCGTTATTTCTATTGAAAAATACACAAATAAAGTTAAAGAATGCTAAAATAGGGTATAACAGTTAGTAAAACCAGAAACCAGGTAGGTATCCAGGTGTACGAAAATATTGAGTTTCAAACATAACGCAATTACTTGGTTTCGAACCCAGAACTTTTTAACTGTAAACCCCAGGTAATTGAAAATATTACCAATCAATTTCTCGTGAAAAACTACATAAAATAGAGTATCCAATTGTACAAAAATGTTGAGTTTCAAACATAACACATTTCTCGGATTTCGAACCCTTAACTTTTTAACTGTAAGTCCCAGGTGTATGAAATTACCACCAGTGGATTCTTCAGATAAAAATACATGAGTTAACATATTTGGTTTAATTAAAATACTTAATGGCGACTTTTGAGACAAGAAAAACTGTTTTTACATGTACTTTTCCTATGGCGCACATTAAAAGTGGACACTCTGTATAGTGACCCCAGTAGTTGAATCGATGAGACGGGGGACTCATAACCTTGAGGTCGGTGGTTCAAGTCCCGGTTTCAGCAAAGATTTAGTAAAGCGAGTTTGATTAGATGAACACAAATGAGATAACTTTTTTTTTTTTCTTTGGGAAAGGGTGACGTGCACTTTTTCCTTGTACAAAACGGAGATCTTACGGAGACAAAAACGGAGCAACAAAGTATTTGTAAACTTTTCCAGAAGACTCCCCTGAAAAAAAAATGGCCATTGAAAATTTTGGGTGATTCCATTAAATTCGCGTCTATAGGATGAGGAAAGGGAACGAAGCAGTAGTTTGTTCGCGGGTTTAAAAAAAAAAAGAAATTTTCCCTGGGAAAATATGATAAAAAAAGGGAAGGTTATAATAGGGGGTTGCGATGCATCCCTGAC
>CM044963.1:1420393-1432570 GCA_024516035.1 Bactericera cockerelli | reverse complement strand
GGACAGTAGTATAGTACATGAAGTCTGTGTAGTATGGAGACCATCACCGCCAAGACACAAAATATTTGCACCTATACATTTGTATGGGCAGATATGATTGAACAAGTACTGTAACACCAATGACAACTAGAATTGGAATGAGAACGGGTCTGGACAAAACATGGATGAAGGCTGACAAGTGGAAAAATTAGGGACCATATACAAAGGTAAGGAAGTAGTTATAAAGTTATGAGAGCAGGAAATAAGGTACTTGGAAAAAGGTGCATATTAAACATGAAAAAAAAAAAAAAAAATTGAATAATATTTTAGGATTGAGATTGAGGAATTGCAGAGTTATCTGCGAGGTTGTCTAGTGAAGCACAGGAGAGAGATTTAGATAGATTTTTAAATCTATTTCTAAATTTGGAATTGTTAATGAGGGCTTCATCCGCAGATATTTTGATCATAAGGAACAAACATCGGAAGGATTCATTTTATATTGAGATCTAATAATTTCAATCTTCCTCTTCAGTACCTGATTTTTCATATCTTCGATAAGATTGAGAAAAAACCCCGGGGTCTACGGACGGATCAATCCTTTTAATAATAGGGATGAGGAATTGTAGATCATTACTCTGTTCAACACATATTTTCTTGTCACTCTGGGAATTTTCAGGGGATGTGCTACTTACACGTTTCTTACTTTTTACCTCACTACTCGGGGGCTTACCTCGGGTGAGATCAAAATTTCATCATCCGACATGGCGTCAAGATCCTTAGGTACCTCAGAATCAGCTGGGTTTTTTTACCACTGTGGGTTCAACAACTGTAGTTGATTCAGTAATTGTATCAGTATTAGCTATAACATTACCTTCACCAGGCAGCGCTGGGTCAGTATTTATCACAGTCCCAGAAAGGGCTGGAAAGGAAACATCAGGAAGAGGGGGAGATGCGGTGACACCAGTTCGGCTCGCGAAAGACGGGAGAAAAACACCAGTCATGGAATGATCCTGGGACTGAGAAGGAGGCATTCCAGACTGAGACATAAAAGGATTGGAACTTTCGATGTTACCAACAATAAGTCTATCCTGGGCAGGAGTAGCGGAATTGAGACAATTCTTCATGAGGTGTCCTTCACCCTGACATCTATAACACTTGACTTTATCAATAACAATGAATATTTTGTAGATTGCATTATCATGACACAAAGTAATGAAAGGAGGCAAATCTTCAACATTGTCGACCATCACAGTTCTGCGGAAACCAATGAGGTGACTAAAACGACCGTTACGTGAACCAAGATTCACGAACTTAATATCTGAGACCACTTTTGTATACTTAGACAGTTCACTAATGAGTAATGTCTCAGAAATACTGGGTTCAACATTACAGAGGAACAATTTGTGACCATTGTCTACTAACTTACGTACAGTAAGAAGCTTATTATCGATTACTAGTTGCGGATGATGCTCATATAGTTTCAAGACCTCGGCCTCATTGATTAAATAAAACTTGACCAAGTCGTTGTTCTTTCCGGCAAAGACCATTTTATCGTCGCCGACTACATCACCTACCGCACACAAGTACTTATCCAGGGGGATAGAACTGTCAAACGGTAGGGAAAATCCGCACTCCTTAGAGAGGTATAAAGAATCTATCTTAGGAGAACTAGGTTGAAAACCATTCTTGTTATAACCTTGCCTAGGCATGTAAGAAACACGGTAAGAGGAAGGAAGATTTCTCTTCAACATGTTGGAATAATTATTATTATTACTATGCATCATTGTATATTTAATAAAACAGCAAAAGTAAATGAGTAATGGATCTGTAAGGTAAGGGTAAATTTGTAACGTTAATGTGAAACGAAGTAAAACACTTCGAATAGAAAAACACTTGTCGGAAGTCAAACACTTCTGTAAGAAAAACACTGGTGCTACTAAAACACCTAAAAGATGATTAATCCAGCTAATTGAAAGCTGGAGTATGGGGTATCAGCTGAAGTAAACATTTCATTAGTAAAGGAAACAAGAGAGAGATAAGGAATAGTATCGTAAAGGCCAGTGATAATAAATTACGAAATGAATCGAATGCTAGTTTACCACTCTAGCAAAAGGAAAAAACAATATTACGTTGCCATGGCAACCGAAAAAATTTAAAAAAGAAAGTTCGATAGGATCGACTTTAAAAAGGTAAAAGAACAGGTAAATACATCACATATTGACACCAAATTTTACAAAAAGAACAAAAAACGTTATTCCAAGCACTATGCAAAAAATCACAATTTTTGACACTCAAAAACCTACTGAATTCTTGAAAGAAAACAAGAGAGAAAGAGAGCGAACTGCACAGGAAAACTTTACAACGGGGAAATGCCTTGATATTTTTCATCCAGAAAAAAAATTCAATTTGCAAAAATAAACTGACTGGTCACCATTTCTTCTGAATTCAAGAAGGATTGAGTTTGGTTGTGCGAAAAATTTATTCGTTTTCAGTTTCTTCTTTTTCTACCTCTTATTTTTTTCATTTTCCCTTAAACCTTCTTATATGTACTCTCCTTTTCCCTTATTAAAAGAGAGCGAGCTCTCTCTCTCCCGTTTTTTTCTCTCTCTCTCTCTCTCTTTTTACCTCGCTCTCTCTCTCCCCCCCTTTTTTTCTCTCTCTCCTTTTTCTCTCTCTCTCTTCTATTTATTTTCTCTTCCTATCTCTCTCTTTCTCTTTCCCAGTCCCAAATTAAGCAAATATTTAAAAAGCGAGTTTGAGTAGTTGTGATTTCACGGTTATGATTATCACAA
This sequence comes from Bactericera cockerelli, assembly GCA_024516035.1. Lineage (NCBI taxonomy): Eukaryota > Metazoa > Arthropoda > Insecta > Hemiptera > Triozidae > Bactericera > Bactericera cockerelli. Next base: position 1,429,799 of record CM044963.1, on the reverse strand, counting down.
AATAATATGATAATTTTTCTTTACCGCTAAAACAGTGAAAGGTAACCACCAAGCGAGGTTAATGCCAAAAGCATTTTCTGCCACCTTACACCTAAGAGTCTTATATTATGTGGTCACAAACTCATATAAATGACGATTTTTTTAATATAAATAATAAATATCACGTTTATTATAGAATAAAATATGTTTCATTAAAAAAGTATGTTTCATTAAAATATAAGTATGTATTCCAAACGCAATAGTAAAGAAAAGAAAATGAGAAGCGATAATCTGTGGTTCCAGAGCCTCTGAAAATCTTGAAAATGGCCTGCGATTTATGCGTAGGATATGAAAGAAGAAAATGAAGGTTTGGTGCGGCTCGTGCTATTATTATTTATTACTCTAATATTAGGGCCTTATCTAATTTGACAAGGTAATTCATTCAATACAATACTCTGAAAGAGTTAGACTAAAGAGTCCCTTACAATACTGACAGAATTCATGCACATTTCATTGCAAACTTTTACAAACCAACAACAGTTATTAGCTTGGGTTAGGAAGAAAAAAAAGCACTAAAGTTGAATACCGGCGAGTATGGAGAGGAGATAAATTGGTGTTCGAATTTATGTGTCGTAGACATGGCTAGTTCTTTCTCTCTCCTTCATTATTTCTCCTCCTCTTTCTTCGCCCACTTTTTGATATTCTAAGAACTGTTACTAATATATCTTGTTACTCTCTTTTCCTTTATTGTTCATCTTTTTTCTTATCCTATAGAAAGGAAATTAATAGATTTAATAGAATCACTTCAGTGCCAAAACACGTGTTAGGGTCCCTAGAGCCTACATATATCCAAAGTTTCAGTTGTTGGTCCGTGTGCTTGTCTGTCTGTAAACAGAAGAGTGTATTCTCCTTTCTCTCATTTCCCTAATTTTGGATTCATTCTGTCTTTTTCCCTATTTCTTCTCATGTTAAAAATTTATCACTAATAATAATAAAAACCCTCATTAGTAGAAGGTTAATGCTTAAAGCATTTTCTGCCACCTAACCTTCAGAGTATTATTACGATGTGGTCACAAATTTAAATTAACGAGGAAAAATTCAAAATTCATGCACCGGGTGGGATTCGAATCAACTGATCCCTACGCTACCTGGATTACTAGACTCGTGCGTTAACCACTTGGCCACCAGTGCAGGTTCTACTGGTATTTCAACCACACAAAGGATGGGTGAGGTCCACTGTGACACCTCCATTAGATCCCTACACTACCTGGATTACCAGACTAGTAACGTTAACCACTTCACTACCAGTGCACGTTCTACTGGTATTTCAACCACACACAGGCTGGGTGAGGTCCACTGTGACACCTCCTTTAGTTCTTACTCATTTCACAAGGTGTGCGTGCACAGTGCACACCCACTGGAGGTAGAATACTTTCTACACACCCAAATAGTTGCAACACCAGCCGCCACGGCTGTGCAAACCGCTTTTCTGTTATTGCTTTCCACATTATATTACCGGGCTCATACCTTTTTTTTCGGGACATTTTGAGAACGAACATTTGAGTGCAAGAGGAAGGGTGGAGGGGGGGGAGGGGGAGTTTATATGGCTCCTAATCGATTTGCTGCCGGGGTTTTTATTTTTTACTTGCGACAGTACGTAGGGTGTATTTTTATTTGTCTTGCCATTTCTTGCGTCCGAAAATTTTGGCCCGTCAATAATAATAATAATAATATAATACTAATATCGCCTTATTTATACTGCCCGATTAAGACTACTAAAGTCCCATTATTCCAGCAGTAAGCCCAAGACATATTATCATGTGGTAAAAATCCCAAAGGGGAGGATAACTTGTCATGCCCGGCTTGGTTTCGAACCCACGACCTCTGGAATCTCTGGATTCACAGAGTGCCGCCTTTACCACTGAGCTACCGGGACACTGTCAATGTTTTTTATCTGCGGTTTGTCTGCTTGTCTCGCTTTTGTTCAGTAATAGTTACCCGTTTTTCATAATTCTCATTGGTGGAATGTAACCTCTAGGCGAGGTTAATGATCTTTAGATCTTGTGTGACATAAAAGAGGAAAAATCCAAGCATTGGGGATCCAATCCACGGATCAGGGATCCATGCGCTGGATTGTTTACATAAGTCTAGCGACGTAATCACATACCACATCGATGCATGATATTCTTATTATAAGAGCATGAGGAAGCAATTTGTCACCTATAATCGCCAGACGTTTTGTTCTTCACTGTGCAGCATTTTACAACTCGCAGTTTGATACTTTTTGGCACACTTGCAGAGCTGTATGACTGAATTGCGAGAGTACTCAGGGCAGTTAGGCTGTATTGTATTTATGTCTTGTCTTGTGTTGGTGAGTTGATTGAGGCCTGTGATGGAATAATAAACTAACACTATTTCCTGCCGACCTCCTTGGCTCGGTGGTTAAGAGCATTGGTTGCTGACCCAGAGGTTGCGGGTTCGAAACCCGGCCGAAGCGGAAAATTCTGACCGAGTTTTTGGGATTCCGGAATGCCATGTATATAAAGGTATAGTGCCCTGAAGTAATGCGAAAGTTGTTCCGGGTTACCACTACCTTAATAATAATAATAAATACTATTTCGTGAGTACTCACCGTGGAAGAGTGAGTTAGCGCAGTAGGCATTGCACGCATGGTGACCTGGGTTCGAACATCAACGAACGGGTCAGGATTTTTTCTGCTCAATACTTGGAGGGTTCATATCTCGTGAGGAAAAATGAGAAGCTGCCTCAATTTGAGCAGCAACCAGTGGCGGACTTTAGGGCAAATGATGCTCAGAAATAGAAAAGAAACAAAACAGGACTATTTTTCTGCGCTACCCACTAAAGGTGTGTTATAATAACGAACTCTGGTAAAGAACATACCCTTCTGAAAAGAAAATATAATAAACTGCCTCAATAGAAAATGGCGGACACCATGCAAATAGAATATTATGTCCGCCATTTCTTTTGAGGAAGTGCTTCACATAAGATGGCCAGAGTTCTTTATCTTTTTATTGTTTAAATCTATGATAATATCACTGATCGATGAGACGATAAGACTTGTAACCAGGAAGTCAGTGGTTCGAGGCCCAATTTCGCTAAAAAAAATAGCAGTGGGACGGGTTTGAGTAGTTGTGACATCACGAAAGTGATTAACACAAATATGATAGATAATATTTACACAAAACACAGTTATTTTTTAAATTAGGCAATAGAAAATTGTGTGATATTCACACCATTTTATTATCACCTCCCCCCCTCCCCTAATACTAGAATATAAGACACGACTTTCCCTCCTCCTCTTCATCTCCTCTCTCTCTTCTTTCTCTCTTTCTTCTGACTCTCACATTCTTCCCTCTCCTCTCCCTCATACTCCCCTCTCTTCTCCTCTCTCTCTTCTTCCCCTCTTTTCTTCGGACTCTCACATACATCTTCTCCTTTCCCTTCTCCTCCCTGCTTATCTTCTCCTCCCTCTCTTTCTTCATTCTCTCTCTCTCTCTTCTTCCCCTCTTTCTCTTTTTCCCCTCTCTCTCTTCATCCTCTTTCTTTCTCATAACTCTCACATTCTTCCCTCTCCTCTCCCTTTTCCTCCCCACCTCTCTTCTCCCTCTCTGTCCCCCCCCCATGTTATGTTTCTTCTTTTGTTCAAATTTAATTTGTTGGAAAACTTTTTCGCCAGTACCAAAAAGTTTGCATCCCCCCCCCCTCCTTCTCTTTCTCTTTCTCTCTCTCTCTCTCTTTCTCTCTCGCTCTCTTTTACTCTCACACAACCTTATCTTCTTGTTTTCTCTTCCTCTTTCTCTTTTTGTGCCAATATTTCATTTAATATTTGACAATACGAGCGCTATCTTCCCTTCTTGTTTAGCAGAATTTCCTCTCTCTCTCCCCCCCCCCCTCTCTCTCTCTCTCTTTCTCTCTATTTCCTCACTATTCCCCCACTCTCTCTTCCTTTCTACTCCCATTTTCAGATATTTTACTGACTTTTTGATATCCTGTTTTTTGATACTTTTTGATATAGTAGCCAACTAGTCACCTTGGCCTAGCCGCAGTATATGCTCGGCTTGCACTCCAGGTGACCCGGGTTTGAAACATGGCGGAGTCGGAAATTTTATCGGCTCTGTAAATTGGATGTCGATACCTATGTACCTCAGCAAAGGCTGATTTTTTTTAAATCTATGATAGCTATTAATTTAATTTTATATAAAAAAATATTTTGTATTAGTATATTCATAAATCAATCCAAATAAAGGTTTCTTTATTTATTTATCCATGTTTTATTTTTTAAATATAAAAATCCGAGGATGCCAGAAGCATTTCTTTCAATGGCTAGACCAATTTTTTGGTAAAAAAATTATTGGAACGGGGATTATCCGTAATTCCAATCAATTTATTTCCCAAATGGTCTAACCATTTATTTACTTCAGATGATGGGGCCTTACGTATCCCCGTAATTATTTAATAATTTCAATTTTTCGTAGTTCACTCACTGATTAGTCGCAACCTCCTGAGCCATTCGGAATTCTTTTGGATTTTCTGTCCGTCAGTCTGTATTATAATATTATGATTTCTTTTAAATGTTTCTTAATTTGAGTTTGTGACCACATAATAATAATAAGACTCTGAGCATTAGGTGGTAGAAAATGCTTTGATCATTAGCCTAGCCCGGTGGTTACCTTTCTCTTAAGAGTATTATTATTATTATATATCTTTTATTTTATTTTCGTCTTTCTATCGACAATGTTTCATCTCTCCATTTTTTAGTTTTTTGTATGAACGCTCTCTCCCTCTCGCTCTCTCTCATTTCGCCAATCTGTCTGTCTTCTATCACTTCAACACAGAGGTCGACACACTGAAGTTATGAAAACAAACTAAAATAAAAATGTGCACAGCTACAGGTTATAAGAGGAGTTTTAGGAAAATATAAACATACGTAGGTACACATTATAGCCAGCCTCTGGCTACTGCCCATTGCGTAACGGTTATGAATACTGCCCATAGTCCAGAGGTCTCGAGTTCGACTCCCGGTTGGGGCAGACTTTTCGAAGAAAATTCTGTCCCCTCCAAACACGTGAGGCTGGCATTTCCGGCCCTAGCCAGGCTGGGTGAGGTTAATGTGGGTAGTTGGTACGATTCCCAGCGAATGGAGGGTAAAACCCCCGTCCTGATTATCAATCTCCAATCAGGACGTTAAAACCGAATACAATCAACTGGTCACAATAGATTTAATTATTTCACTTATGACCCAACCTATACGTATAAATTTTTTGTTGCCAATTGAAAGTGCGTGTTTTCATTACACAAACACTATCTATTCTTGTTATCGAAAAAATCGAGTTATTCGAGATTTAGAAAAAAATTGATCGAAAAAAACAGCCTGTATGTATTAGTATTTAAATTTTAAAAAAATATTCAGGAACCATTTAGAAGTAACATTATCAAATAAAATTCAGGTCGATCTATGTAAAAATCGAAAGTTGACACCTCAATTTCTGACTTTTGAACCACCCTGTATGAAAAAAATTTCATGAATGAAACCGCATAATTAGAACATTTTATTTTTCAAAAACTCTTTCAGGGGCCGAGTAATTTGATTTGTCCAACTTTGGTGGGACACCCTGTATAAATACATATAATTCAATAAGAGTAAAATTTACTTTTACAAAATTTTATAAAATTTACTTTAGAAACCTAACTTTTCACAATTTTCTTCTTAAATTTACCATCTTAATCTTTTAATGTTCATTTTTTTGTTGAGATTATGGAACCGAATAGTAATGGATATTACACATGCGACCTTTGTGGAGCCTTTACAACAACAAAGCATGGCCTTGTGAAACATCGCGAGTCTAAGAAATGCAAAATTAAACAGACTCAAAGTGTCAGAATTGAAAACTCATCTCAGAATACGTATCCTTTATCAGAAGAAAATGCTGAATCTGATCTCTTGACTGATATAAAAGAAGCACGAAACAACACCTTAATTCTGAAAAGAATTCCCAGAGGTGCCAGACAACTTGCAATCTCATCTTTTACTGACTCACTAGCTCAATGTGTTGAAGAAAATACCACTTCAGCTTGGAAAAAGATTTTACTGTTTCCATATGCTGCCTTCAAGAAACCAGCGTCTGAAAAAAGTAACCCATCTAGTTTGACTTCGAAAGTAAAAATCAACATCAATGCAGCGAGCAATGATTCCTCTGGGTCCCAACCATCCTCCACAGGTCCACTGCACAACAAGTCTCATGAGGTGAAAATCAAAGACATTGTGGAAGCAAAAATAAATGATGGTGACGTAAAAGGTGCTGTGCGTGTTCTTTCCTCCCAGAACATTATCGCTCCACACACAGAAAATGTGGTAAATCAGTTAAAGGAAAAACATCCCAAGGAACAAGATTTTTCAAATTTTCCTTCTCCTTCTTCATGCCCTATTCCCACACCAGATATAACTTTAAAAGAAATTGAAGACGCAATTAGAAGTTTTCCAAATGGTTCTTCTGGTGGATTTGACGGTTTGCAACCTCAACATTTGAAGGATATGATGAGTGGCACAACAGAACAATCCATCAAACATTTCCTCATGACTATGAGTCAGCTTCTGACTCTTGGTCTTAAAGGCTTGATTCCAGACTCAGTTTGTCCAGTTTTATATGGAGCAAGATTGATTGCCTTGTTGAAACCTGATGAGAGCATCAGACCTATTGCTGTTGGCACCGTTCTACGAAGAATTTTAGGCAAGATTGTCAGCAAACGCTTGATGAACTCCATGGGTTCTGTTCTTCGTCCCCATCAATTTGGTTATGGTACACCTAAAGGCGCTGAAGTAGTTGTTCATGCCACTAGAGACTTCTTAGAAGATGGTAAACATGATGAAGTTTTGTTGAAACTGGATTTCAAGAATGCTTTTAACGAGTTATTTCGTGATAACATGTTACTTGAAGTGAACAATTACTTCCCTGAATACTTTCCCTTCATCGAGCAACTTTACAGAAATCCGTCTCACCTATTATTTCAAGATGTGTCCATTTCCTCCGCTCGCGGTGTTCAACAAGGTGATCCTCTTGGATGTGTTTTATTTTGTATTGCAATACACAAGATCATCACTTCATGCCAAGCCCCTCTGAACCTGTGGTATTTGGATGATGGATCTTTAGGTGGACCCCTTCATCTGGTCATGAATGACTTGGATTCCATTATAAAAGCTGGTAGTTCTCTTGGATTGACTTTGAATATGAAGAAATGTGAGATTCATTTTAAAACTGACAATGCCGATCTACACAGTTCAATGAAAAATAAGATCTTGCAAAAACATCCTGATATAGTGTTTACCTCTAAAACCGAACTGAAACTACTTGGCTCTCCACTTTTCCCTGAGGGAGTTCCTACTGCAATCGATAAGAAAAAAGAACAAATCAAGACACTGGTTTCACGTTTATCTGATTTGCATGCCCACCATGCTTTCTTTCTGTTGAAGAATTGTCTGAGTCTTCCTAAATTACTCTACCTCCTCAGAACTTGCAAAGCCTGGGAGTTTGGGAAGAATGAACTGAAGAGCTTTGATGATATGATACGGGCTGGTTTTGAAACAGTCACTAATACCACAATGACAGATTTGACTTGGAGACAAGCAACACTACCCGTCAATTTTGGTGGCTTGGGTATCAGACTTACTGAAGAAATTGCTCTCCCTGCCTACTTGGCTTCGATTTCTTCTGTAAGTTCTCTAGTGTCTCAGGTCAGAAAAGACTTTGATTTGGGATTAGTCAGTCTTACTGCAGTACAACAGTGGCACGAAAAGAGTAAATGTGATTCTCTCCCAACGACAAACATGCAAAAGGACTGGGACGAACCAATCATTTCTGAAAATGTTTCCTCTCTAATTCAGTTGATGACACCCAGAGATAAAGTCCGATTAATGTCAGTGAGCACTAAAGAGTCAGGAGCCTGGATCCACGCTATTCCAATCTCAAATGTCGGTTGCTTCCTGGATGATGTATCTCTCAGAATTGTGATCAGCCTGAGACTAGGTTCAGAAATCTGTATTCCTCATACATGCCGCTGTGGTGTTTCTGTGGATCCAACAGGACATCATGGTTTAATTTGTGTTAAAAACTCGGCAAGAATTAATCGGCACAGTGACTTGAATGCCATTCTCAAACAAGCTTTGGCTACCTGTCACATACCTTCCATTTTAGAACCACCGGGTTTGTTCAGAAATGACGGCAAAAGACCAGATGGAATTACTATGGTGCCATGGGAAAAAGGAAAAGCACTGGTATGGGATGTCACCTGCGTTGATACGTTGGCTGCATCCAATATTGGATACTCCATAGATGGACCAGGTGAAGCAGCGAGACATGCAGAGATAAAGAAGATGAAAAAATATGATGAGATTGGACAGCAATATAACTTCGTTCCTGTTGCAGTGGAAACTTTTGGTGCGTTTGGACCCGCAGCAAAAGCACTCATATCAAAAATTTCAAGAATGTTGGTTGACCACACAGGAAACAACAGAGCAGGCACCTTCTTTCGACAAAAAATATCTTTGTCGATCCAAAGGGAAATTCGAACGCAGTTTTAAACACCATGCCTCAGAGTAAGAGCATGCAAAGTGAGCTCGACTATTTTTCTTTTACAAAACATTTCATTTGTACATTTTAAATAAAACATGATTAACATTTATATATATAAAAAATAAGAGTAATGAAAAGTAAAAAAAATGAAGTTTTTACAGCCCGACACCAGCAATAAATAAAATTAAAAATACTCTAAATGAAGCTCCGTACTTTGGTCCAGGTGGGCCAAATCTTTAAATAATATGAAAGTACTTGAGCAGGGACCAGGCGCGTCCGATTAAAAAAAGACATAAACCAGGCTAAAACGGCATTAAGAAAGTGGTTATTTTAGTACCTAAAGAGGTTGAGTTTGTTTACCATGCCAATCATAATTGTCGGGTCCTCCCTCATTATAAAATCGCACCTGGAAATAATCCCGTGCCTGGCTAACGGGAACCAACTTACAAAAGTTTGGTTCTCCAGATAACAGCTCGGATCCTTCCTCGAATCTCCCGTCAGTATCTCCCCGAATCTCAAGTGAGTGTTTCCACAATTTTACCTTCCTTTCTTTCTAAGTGTGGCTTTAAATTTCCCAAGAAAAACCAGCGGCCCTCTCGTGCTACCGACCCATCAATAATAATTATGCATTAATTATTTTAGAAATGTGTGATAATTTTCATTGTGTACGAGCTAGGACTTGAGAAAATCGTCTCCTTTTTTTCGTCTGGAGGTGCTCTGCAGTTCCGCAGCTCCTGAGCACCGACCGCGCCTGTTCAGTAGAGACATAAATATATTCATAATTATAGATCTTGCATAAATAATTAAAAATAGCTCCAAATGAAGCTGAGGACATTGTT
>CM044963.1:1392655-1420293 GCA_024516035.1 Bactericera cockerelli | reverse complement strand
AATTTATAAACATAGACGGAATTTCTTTACCGTTTGAGGGGCTGGGGAAAGCGGACCCTCTCATCGCAGCATTTTTTTAAGAACCCTTTGGGAAATTTTGGGCGCCAAAAAAAAACCCAAAAACGAGAGAGTTTTATTCATACTCAACGATAGGATCGGAGGACTTGAAACGCCACAGAATATGTTGGTATTTACAATCCTGGGGATCCAAATTAATACACCTGTACATTTGGCGGATATCGCACGTAAGAGCTATATGGTAAGTACGAAAGTTCAAAATAATGTCGGCGATGTTGGATTGTAACTTTGGTCCTACCATGAGATTCTCGTTTTAAACTTTGGTTCAAATCAGAACGTTCACTAGCATTGAAAACTACTCTACACTTAGTGCTATTGCTAGTTTCCTTGAGAACTCCATGATGAGTGAGTAAAGTACGACGAGGAAACCTTGCCACTTCCATGTGACCACTGTGTACATAGTCCTGAAGATTCTCGTGATAGAGATTTTTTAATGTTTCATTTTTATTCAGCCGCGCTTCTAACTTCCACAAGCGGCTCGTAGCGACCGTTCGAGTGGAACCTAGATTAGGAGGCAAGGAAGAACGAAATGGTAGCCTACAGACATATTTTTCCATCAGAAGAGCGAGAGGTAGTCTCATTGAAGAATTTTTCGCACTGCTCGTCCTCGGGACTGAGTTTCAGAGGCGATTCGGGAATTTTTTCTAACTCAAAGAATTCACGTAATTGATTCGAGAGAGGGTCTACTTCACAAGAAGAAACAAAGAGAGATTGCATGTTGATTTAACGCTAACGGGATTTGAGTCTAGAGATAGATCAGAAGGTATATTACCGAACAAAACATAACCGAATCGGTAGTAGAACTGAAGGGTTCCCCTTAATAATAGGTGTTTGTGTATCAAGTATTTCAGACACAACCTGAGCACCTAGTAGAATATCTACTGGTCCCGGTTTATAAATAAAGAGTCGGCTAATTTCTCGCCGTAAGTATCGATAGAATACGAGATACGTGAACTGTAGGCATGTCGGAAGCAATAGAAGGCAGCACGACAGCCTCGAACGAAAATGTGAGGAATGAGCTGGTGGGAAGGTATTACATGGCAAGAGACAAGGCCTTTGGGAGTTAAAGGCGTCGAGTTCCCTACCCACTGACCTTAGTCGAAGAAAACCGCTTGGGTAAATTTAATTTGTGAGCTAAAGAGGAGGTGATAAGATTTAATTGAGAACCTAGATCAATACAAACACGAGCGGAATGAAAATTTCCGAACACATCCTGGATTCGAACCTGGGCTGTGCCTAACAGAACTTGGGTTTCACTATGAGGGTTAGCTTTACATGAGAGAGTCTTACTTGACTCGGATGTTAAAACAACATCTTGCGTGTAAGAACAATGAGGGTTATCCGGGATTTGACTACCGGCAAGCACCTGGGGATTAGGTACAGAGCGAGGCGGGATCCCAGCCTGGGGGACCGCGTGCGAAACATCGAAATGAAGCAAAGTGTGATGGTTCTTACTTTTACAATGGTTACAAGAAAAGGTAGAGGAACAAGAAGACAGGGTATGGGTGCCTAAACAGGCGAAACAACGTTTAGCAGATTTTACAAAATCACGACGAGCATTAGGGGTTTGATTGAGAAAACTACTACAGCGAGAAAGTTTATGGGGGCCCTTACATAAGGGACAAACAATGGAAGAGGTTTGAGGGTTAGAATACTGAGGTTTAGCGTGAGCTGAACTAGCACGTGTGCGTTCTACTGAGCTAGCACCATGAGCAACAAAGGATCGCCTTGTCTGACCTAGGGTCGGGCGAAAATTAGCTTGAATCTGTGACCTACTTGATGAATACGATGAGTCGGACATTTCAAGAACGGAACACCTATTTTTAACGAACGTGATTAAATCTTGGAAGGAAGGAATGGATTTCACTTTTACGTGCTCGTTCTCAAACAACTGCCTAGTACGGGAATCGAGCGCTCTAAGCCCTATATGTAAGCAAAGAAAATCCGATAAATCCGTCAGATTAAGGGCTATTAGCGATTGGACGTTAACGTGAATTTGGTCAAGAAACAAGCGAAGACCTTGTAAAGTCTCAGTGTTGAAAGTTTTGGTATCAAGGATTTTATTCGCATAGTGATTTGCAAGGATTCTAGGGTTCTGATACCGATCTGTTAAACGAGTGTAAGCAATGTGATAATTTTGAGCACTGAATTGCACTGCTTGAACTATTTTTAACGCCGGACCTTCGAGTAAAGAAACTAGATATGAGTACTTTTCTATGTCGGAAAGAGAGTCACGTGTGTGAATTATTTTATTAAACATAGAAATGAAGCTATCAAATTCTTCTAGATTTTCCCCTGAGAATTTTCCTATGTTTAACTGAGGTAATTTGGTTAGAGGACGGGACTGCCTCTCTGAATGCGTGTTTGCATTACTTTCTTCTCCTAAGGACAAATCCTGCTGACCCTTTTTTGTTCTATGAATCACTTGAATTTTAAAGAATATTTCCTCAAAGGATTGGATGACGCTACTCACATCTTTAATCTGGTCCTCACTCGACACGAGGGTATTGTAATTCAGAATCTTATCATTTACTGCCTGAAATTCTGTATATGTTTCCTCTAGTTTTTCACATCTAATTAAAAATTCCTGCTCTCTAGCATTATCTTTAGATATGTCATAAATGATTTGAACCCTTTGGAAAAGTTTCTCTCTAAGCTTAACATAATAATTTAGGGATTGAGTGGCTGAAGCCGGCATATTTTATCTCTTGACAACAATAAAACACAAAATAACTTTTAGCTCAGTAAAACCAATGTGGAATCTTTAAAAGGCACAAGAAAAATACGAGTAACACGAGAACATTCATATGTCTATGTTGGAAAGTGTACAAGCCAAATTTTTAAGATCTGCTTTCAGGAAAGAAAATGGGTTTTATCCCACCTACCCAAATGCCATCTCATACAAACTTCTTGCTGAGAGTTTATGTCTTGGAAGCCTAGAAGTCAGAAGGGAATATAACTACTTAATCTTGTTACACAAAATCATGAACAGTAATATAGATATTCCCTCTGCTCTAGAATGCATCTTTTTGGAAGTGCCAAAAGCAGGATTGCGGCAAAGACAAAATCGGGCGTTTTTTTCCTCTGGAGAAATGGAACTATCCACTCTGTACTCCGCCTCTACGCTGCCCACTGCTTTGAATATATATAATAAATACGCGACACAAATTGACATCTCAGAGTCGCATATATATTTTAAAGAAATGATAAAAATGGTTTTGGATTATCCATGATTTTGATTTTGCTCTCTTGTTTATGTTAAAATAATTGTATTGTTAAACTCGTAATTAAGATATTTTTTTATATAGGTACATCATTTTACTTTGTAATTGCCCTTATTGTTGGGGCGTTAAGTAATCTTAAAAAAAAAAAAAAAAAAAAACATGCAACAAAAATAAAGGTTCAGTAAAATAACTAATCTACATGAAATCGAAACGGAAATAAATCGGTTAAATGCACTACAAATAAAAAATGAAAAGTAATGGAAATGTGCAACAATACAAAATGGGCCCCGGGGCAAAATAGCACGAAAAGATAAATTACACAAAGGGCCTCAAAGTGTGCCCGGCAAAGAACTTAAACCCTTAATTTTTAACAAAACCCGAAAGAAAACCCGGCCTGAAGGATCATAATGTTGGGGTGCTGGTTCCAATTTTTCTTTGGGAAATGTACAAGGTATAAATGGAAATAAACTCTCTTACCGGGATGGGCTCTTGGTCAGTGGTCACTCACGTGGAGAAGCGTCGCTTGGGGTCCCCGGGGATGGACGCGTGCGTGGAGATGGGATGTGTGGTCTCTCTTGGTAAAGGTAAGTGACTGGGCCGAGCGCTGAGCTTACATCTCGGGTCAGAGAGTTTAGTATGTGGAGGGGGTAAGTCCGGTGTCTGTCGTTGCGTAACACTGATACGAGTATACCGGGGGTTCCTATTCAACCAAATTTAATTATCTACTATCGGAAACGGAACAGACACTAAAAAAAAAAAAAAAAAACAAGAAAATCTTGTCCCAAATTTCAAAAAAAAAAAGGTTTTTGCCAAATTATCTCAATTCCAACTAAACCTATTACTTCCGAGGAATTCCTAATATCAGAAATCGGTAGTATTGTGTTCGTTTTTGAAAAAAAAAAAAAAATATTTCTGCTCCGATTTCAAATTCCGATAGTACCACAAAGAAAAATGGATGTCAATTACATCACCATCAGAATATTGAAGACGAAATAATGTTTTTTATGACGGTTCTCTTCGTGATGTAATTGACATCCATTTTTCTTCGTGGTACTATCGGAATTTGAAATCGGAGCAAAAATTATTATATTATTTTTTTTTTTTACAAATTATCATTTGGGATCAATACTTGTTTTTTTTATCACGAAGAGGACGAATATTATCATTTGTTATGAATACTTATCTTGTGTGTCAAAATAAAATTCTAAAGATTTTGTACAGCAATGAGAAATCGTATGTCGAATGCTTCTACATAATCAAGATCTTGAATAGAACAAATTTGATTCTTGGGACGGTCGTTATTCATGTGTTTGCTGACAATGAGCATATTACAATAAAAAAAGTAGGTTCCCCAGCCAGCGTCGATGGCATGTTGAATACACCGGTTCCCTTCAGAACACCGAAGTTAAGCGACATCCAGCGAGGTGAAGACTTGGATGGATGACCATTCAAATTCTAATTCTCGTGACGCTGGCTTTTCCCGGCCCCACTCAGGCTGGGTGAGGTCAATGTGAGTAGCAGGTTTGTGAGTTTCCTGCGAATGGAGGGTAAAACCCCCGTCGTGATATGACCATGGCAGTTGAAAGCGGTTAAACCCCACTTAAAAAAAAAGTAGGTTCCAGCTTAAATTTGCAAAATTTTCATGTAAATATTAATTCTAAGCATTATTTTTAATTTTAGTTATAAAGTTATTAGTTCTGAATTCTGAGGATATAAGGAATTGAACAATAAAATTAAACAAATGTTTGTCAAAACAGTCGTTCATCCCTAAGTTATTTTGACATGATTAGGATTCGAATACCAACCTTTGAAATCTACTGCTAAAACCACTCTCCTAAATGAGATTGGTTTTTTTTATTTTTATTAAAAGATGAGTGTTTCACAGCCGTTTTTATTTCGTAGCCATGAAACAGGAACTACTGTAGACGCTTGTGGTCTGTGTTGTAGCCTGCCCAACCCGTAGTATGCCTCCCCTCTGATGGGCGAGAAGTGACACAATACTTCCCAATTCGGTGCTGGGTCAAGACGAGCGCACCGGAAGCTATCCCTTAAAAATCAATTGTAACCAAATTAAGAATATAAATTTTTGTCAGCACGGGGGATCGAACCCGGGATATTCCGCATGGCGAGCGAGTGCTTAACCACTGAGGTAATCGTGCTCTCACGATTAGCTGAGTGTTTATTTTTAAAATTAAACTCTTCCTTTTCAGCCGTATAGTATTTTTTACAGTGCAACAATATTTAATTGAGTAGGTAATCATTGTTTCAATCAAGCCAGTATTAATTTAGTATGTATTATTAACAAGAACAAACCAAATTAAAACTAAAGATTAAAAACTATTCAAACAGAATAAATAGCAATATCAAAATTTTCAGTAATATCCCGTCAGTTTCTACAGTTCCGCCTGCAATCCAGACTAGTGTGGCCAGAGAGATCTACAGCCCCTCAAAGAAAGATGCCCGATACACGAAATTCGGTAAGTAAAATTGAAAGAATAAAAACGATGCGAAGGCCACAGGTTCAAATTCCGACCGCGGCAGAATTTTTAGGCTGAAAATTTGTTCTATTGTCATTTCCGGTACTGTCCTGACTTCAGTGATCAAGGCTTCTGTCTGGTAATCCAGAGGTCGCGGGTTCGAAACCCAATTAGAATTAGGTATTTTCACCAAAAAATTGGATATTTTCACCATAAAAATTGGGAAGTTTTACCACATTATAATAAGTCTTAGGCCTACTGCTGGAATAATGGGACTTATTGATCCTAATCGGGCAGTATAAATATTAATTGAAAATTTGTTCAATTTATCCTACAAGAATGAGACCTGGTGCCGCCTTCTTTATATTTATTATCATTATTATTTAATAATTTCCATTAAACAAGTGAGACCCTTGACCCACGAGGCTACCGTCTTAGACCACTGCACCTCTGTCATAAAATGTTAACGGATTTGTTAGCAAGGTTTTCATATTTCAATAAACACCCCCTAACCAGCATTACTAAACTTGTACAGGTGTCACCTTCCTGTACTAGGGTTGGGTGGAAGAGATTGCCACAGGCAATAATCCCACCCTTTAGTTAGGACATATGTTTTTATATATTTTCTATTATTTTTCATTTTTATTGTATATATTGTTTCCATTTTTTTCATTGTTAAAATAATTGTTTGTATGTACATAATGTCCATTTATATCTAATAAAGCGTTGTATAATAATAATAATAATAATAATAATAATAATAGAAAATGTTCCATATAAAGAAAAAAATACCATATTACAAATACAAACCCACGTCAGTATGTGAAAACAAAGAAATGAAACTGTTATGGGATTTTTCCATATCAACTGACACAAAAATACTTCATAATAGACCTGACATAATATTCATCGACCATCAAACAAAAAAAGGATTCATTATCGAAGTATCAATTCCACTTGACGAGAATTTACAAAGAACTTACATAGAAAAAATAAGAAAATATGAAGATCTGAAATCAAAAATGACAAAAATATATAACTTAAATTGTATGAAGATTATACCAATCATTTTATCTTCCAATGGTTTGGTACATAAAAACTGCATCAGCAGTCTAAAAGAATGTGGTCTGTCTAATGCTAACTATTTATTAGAAGAAGCACAAAAATCAGTATTAATATCGACTACCTCCATCATAAGAAAATGCCTCGGCATACAATGAGTCCTATAAGTCAATATATCATGAGAAAAATAACATAAAAAAAAGTATATGTCTTGTCTCCCCTGCACCTCCACCAACCACCTCTTCCTCCTCATCGCGTGAAGTCACTGTCTCAATATGTCGCAACTACAAATTTTCCATCAATCAACAGTAATACATTGTCAGATAGACCTGTAGTATCTGTATACACCTAATAAAGTGAATATCCTTATAATAATAATACTCCCTGCGTCTATTCCGCGTCGCCACTGCCTCCTCATCACGTGATCACTACCAGACGCCAAGTCACCACCCCGCGTCCAAAAGTTCCGTGTCGCCACTGCCTCCTCATCACGTGATCACTACCAGACGCCAAGTCGCCACCCTGCGTCCAAAAGTTCCGCGTCGCCACTGCCTCCTCTTCATCAGAAATGATCACTATCTAACGCTGCGTCGCCACTCCTGCGTCCAGAGATACACCACTGGTTCATCTATCACTCTTCAAGACGCCGCTCCGGCACTGCAGGGAACTAGAGCTTGTTAGTGCAGAAATTGCTTCGAGACTCCGCCACTGTGACGACTGAGGGTTTGAACAAAAGATCAGACAGAAGTCTGATGAGGTAAGTTCGTGATCCATTAAGTTTTCCAAGTATTATTAAGTTGTTTTATGATTGTTATTTTATGCAACTAAAAAACATTATAGTTCAACAAGTGGATGTTATTACTTTTAATATTGTGACATGACTTTCTCAAAGCACAAATTAAATCATAAAATCTGTGATAGAAACATATAAGACGATCGGAATAGCTCTTAGCAGGAAGATTGATGGTTCGAGAATGGCAAAGTTTAGTGAAGTGTTGAGTAATTTGTAACGTCACCCTTGTGATAAACACAAATGTGATAGCTTAATTTCATCATTTAACAAGCCTTATATAAATAAATGTTTTTTTTTTTACTTTTTAATATCTTTATAGACTGAAGGAATATGTTTTTCTGTATTTTAGAATGTTCCTATATCTTAATATATAAATGTCAAAGTCACTGACTGACTGATCATCGCTCTACAGGCCAAACCGTAATACATAGCGAGCTGAAATTTGGTAGGTAGCTTTGTCTTATAGTCTAGATGTGCAATAAGACGGGATTTTTCGAAACTCCCACTACAACACCTGCCATTGGCGAAAAAGGATTTTTTGCTTTCACGGCCATGCCTCGGCCCGCAGAGCGGGCGACAGCCCGCTAGTTTAACATAAAATAAATGTTTTTTTCGTGTGTCCCAGTGTGAATTGCGATAAATTGTTTTTTGTGTGTTCAAAAATGTGTTTCCATCACCAAGTTAACTTATCATATTCTTGTTCGATTACTCAATTTATCTTCACTAATCTTTGCTTATTGGGACTCGAACCATTGACCTCCAGATTACAAGTCCACCGACCTAATTATCAAGCTACGTTTATTTTAACCACTGAATACAATGCTCTCTCGCAAATTTTAATCCCTATGACAAATTTTAAGAAACTTTAACCAAAAAAATTTTGTCCCAAATTTCAAAAAGTTTTTGCTAAATTTCCAAGGAATATCCACTCATATTTAACTAAACCTATTTTTACCATGAAATAGAATAATCTCTTTGCTTTCTATCACCTATAAGGCAAAGAAAGTATTTGTTTTTGTTCGGTTTTTTCGTAATTGAGCAGATAATCTTTCTGGACGAATTAGACTCTACTAATTGCAAAAAAGTGATGTTTATCAAATGGTCCGTCCGTATGAATGTGTTATATAAATGACGTTCATCCCCGTACAGAAAGTGTACAGAAACTCTTCACATCTATTTAAATGCCCAGGGGGTTTACGGTACCAGTCAATAAAGACCCCATGTAGGTTTTCGTAACCAGCTCTATTTCTAAAAAAGTTGATTTAAAATGGGATTACGGCGCTGAAGTTGATTTAAAAAATAACTAAGAACCATATGTCGTAGAGAGATGAAATTTGACATGTAACTGCATGGCATTTAACGTAAGGTGTCAAAAGAATTTCATGAAAATCGGTCACTCTGTTTTTTTTTTTTATTAAAAAAAAAAAAATTGTTTAAGTATTATTTCAAAAGTTTTATGTTTAAGAAAGAAGTATGTGAATTTAATTTTAAGTATTTTTTTAGTTTTAAGAACTAATATATAAAATTAATTTTAAGTATTTGTAAAATAAGTTCTTAGTATTTAACCATTACTTTTAAGATTTAGTTTTAAGTTAGATAAACTAAAGTGGATTAGGCCTTACGACTATCGTAGGGAAACCACTTAGGCAGTTAGAAAAACGAGCCGGGAGCTCTACCTCTTGGGGTGGTTTGGAAAGGAGCTCAAGGTAAGTTAACTTTATTACTTTTACTTATATTTTTTTGTAAATGTTATTTTTAGTATACCTACAGCTTTCAAGAAATTCGTGGAACATCAAGTTACTTCAAGATTGAAGACCTTGGATGGAACAACCAATTCTTCGACGATGTTTTTTTCATGTGTCTGCTGATCTCAGCAGCTATCAAGAAAATGTTGGTTCCAGCTTTAGTTTTAAGTTTTCTATTTAAGAGTTATTTTTAGGTTTAAGAATTATTTCATAAGTTTTAGGTTTAAGAACTAGTATGTAAAGTTAATTTTAAGTATTTAAATTTTAAGAACTAGTATGAAAATTAATTTTAAGATTTATTAGTTAATGTAAGTTCTTATTTTTTTAATATTACTTTTTAAGATTTAGTATAAATTAGATAAACTAAAGTGGATTAGGCCTTACGACTATCGTAGGGGAAACCACTTAGGCAGTTAGAAAAACGAGCCGGGAGCTCTACCTCTTGGGTGGTTTGGAAACGAGCTCAAGGTAAGTTAACTTTATTACTTATTATTTTTATTTTTTTGTAAATGTTTATTTTTAGTATACCTACAGCTTTCAAGAAATTCGTGGAACATCAAGTTACTCAAGATTGAAGACCTTGGATGGAACAAATTCGATTCAAGATGTTTTTTCATTGTCTGCTGATCTTCAGTAGCTATCAAGAAAATGTTGGTTCCAGCTTTTAGTTTAAGTTTTCATTTAAGAGTTTTTTTTAGGTTTAAGAATTATTTCATAAGTTTTAGGTTTAAGAACTAGTATGTAAAGTTAATTTTAAGTATTTTAAAATTTTAGTTTTAAGAACTAGTATAAAAATTAATTTTAAGATTTATAGTAATGTAAGTTCTTAGTTTTTAATAATTTACTTTTAAGATTTAGTATTAAGTTAGATAAACTAAAGTGGATTAGGCCTTACGACTATCGTAGGGGAAACCACTTAGGCAGTTAGAAAAACGAGCCGGGAGCTCTACCTCTTGGGTGGTTTGGAAACGAGCTCAAGGTAAGTTAACTTTATTACTTATTACTTTATTTTTTTGTAAATGTTATTTTTAGTTATACCTACAGCTTTCAAGAAATTCGTGGAACATCAAGTTACTTCAAGATTGAAGACCTTGGATGGAACAACTTCAATTCTTCGGACGATGTTTTTTCATGTGTCTGCTGATCTTCAGCAGCTATCAAGAAAATGTTGGTTCCAGCTTTAGTTTTAAGTTTTCGATTTAAGAGTTTATTTTTAAGGTTTAAGAATTATTTCATAAGTTTTAGGTTTAAGAACTAGTATGTAAAGTTAATTTTAAGTATTTATTAGTTTTAAGAACTAGTATGTAAAATTAATTTTAAGATTTATTAGTAATGTAAGTTCTTAGTTTTTAATAATTACTTTTAAGATTTAGTATTAAGTTAGATAAACTAAAGTGGATTAGGCCTTACGACTATCGTAGGGGAAACCACTTAGGCAGTTAGAAAAACGAGCCGGGAGCTCTACCTCTTGGGTGGTTTGGAAACGAGCTCAAGGTAAGTTAACTTTATTACTTTTACTTTTATTTTTTTGTAAATGTTATTTTTAGTATACCTACAGCTTTCAAGAAATTCGTGGAACATCAAGTTACTTCAAGATTGAAGACCTTGGATGGAACAACTTCATTCGGAGTTTTTTCATGTGTCTGCTGATCTTCAGCAGCTATCAAGAAAATGTTGGTTCCAGCTTTAGTTTTTAAGTTTTCTATTTAAGAGTTATTTTTAAGTTTAAGAATTATTTCATAAGTTTTAGGTTTAAGAACTAGTATGTAAAGTTAATTTTAAGTATTTTTTAAGTTTTAAGAACTAGTATGTAAAAATTAATTTTAAGATTATTAGTTATGTAAGTTCTTAGTTTTTAATAATTACTTTTAAGATTTAGTATTAAGTTAGATAAACTAAAGTGGATTAGGCCTTACGACTATCGTAGGGGAAACCACTTAGGCAGTTAGAAAAACGAGCCGGGAGCTCTACCTCTTGGGTGGTTTGGAAACGAGCTCAAGGTAAGTTAACTTTATTACTTATTACTTTATTTTTTTGTAAATGTTTATTTTTAGTTATACCTACAGCTTTCAAGAAATTCGTGGAACATCAAGTTACTTCAAGATTGAAGACCTTGGATGGAAACAAATTCGATTCAAGATGTTTTTTCATGTGTCTGCTGATCTTCAGCAGCTATCAAGAAAATGTTGGTTCCAGCTTTAGTTTTAAGTTTTCGATTTAAGATTTATTTTTAGGTTTAAGAATTATTTCATAAGTTTTAGGTTTAAGAACTAGTATGTAAAGTTAATTTTAAGTATTATAAAATTTAAGTTTTAAGAACTAGTATGTAAAATTAATTTTAAGATTTACTAGTTATGTAAGTTCTTAGTTTTTAATAATTACTTTTAAGATTTAGTATTAAGTTAGATAAACTAAAGTGGATTAGGCCTTACGACTATCGTAGGGGAAACCACTTAGGCAGTTAGAAAAACGAGCCGGGAGCTCTACCTCTTGGGTGGTTTGGAAACGAGCTCAAGGTAAGTTAACTTTATTACTTATTACTTTTATTTTTTTGTAAATGTTTATTTTTAGTTATACCTACAGCTTTCAAGAAATTCGTGGAACATCAAGTTACTTCAAGATTGAAGACCTTGGATGGAACAACTTCATTTCAGATGTTTTTTCATGTGTCTGCTGATCTTCAGCAGCTATCAAGAAAATGTTGGTTCCAGCTTTAGTTTTAAGTTTTCGATTTAAGAGTTTATTTTTAGGTTTAAGAATTATTTCATAAGTTTTAGGTTTAAGAACTAGTATGTAAAGTTAATTTTAAGTATTTTAGTTTTAAGAACTAGTATGTAAAATTAATTTTAAGATTTATTAGTATTAAGTTCTTAGTTTTTAATATTTATTTTAAGATTTAGTATTAAGTTAGATAAACTAAAGTGGATTAGGCCTTACGACTATCGTAGGGGAAACCACTTAGGCAGTTAGAAAAACGAGCCGGGAGCTCTACCTCTTGGGTGGTTTGGAAACGAGCTCAAGGTAAGTTAACTTTATTACTTTTACTTTATTTTTTTGTAAATGTTTATTTTTAGTATACCTACAGCTTTCAAGAAATTCGTGGAACATCAAGTTACTTCAAGATTGAAGACCTTGGATGGAACAATTCATTTCAGATGTTTTTTCATGTGTTGCTGATCTTCAGCAGCTATCAAGAAAATGTTGGTTCCAGCTTTAGTTTTAAGTTTTCATTTAAGAGTTATTTTTAGTTTAAGAATTATTTCATAAGTTTTAGGTTTAAGAACTAGTATGTAAAGTTAAATTTTAAATTTAAGTTTTAAGAACTAGTATGTAAAATTAATTTTAAGATTTACTAGTTATGTAAGTTCTTAGTTTTTAATAATTACTTTTAAGATTTAGTATTAAGTTAGATAAACTAAAGTGGATTAGGCCTTACGACTATCGTAGGGGAAACCACTTAGGCAGTTAGAAAAACGAGCCGGGAGCTCTACCTCTTGGGTGGTTTGGAAACGAGCTCAAGGTAAGTTAACTTTATTACTTATTACTTTTATTTTTTTGTAAATGTTTATTTTTAGTTATACCTACAGCTTTCAAGAAATTCGTGGAACATCAAGTTACTTCAAGATTGAAGACCTTGGATGGAACAACTTCAATTCTTCGGACGATGTTTTTTCATGTGTCTGCTGATCTTCAGCAGCTATCAAGAAAATGTTGGTTCCAGCTTTAGTTTTAAGTTTTCTATTTAAGAGTTAGTTTTTAAGTTTAAGAATTATTTCATAAGTTTTAGGTTTAAGAACTAGTATGTAAAGTTAATTTTAAGTATTTAAGTTTTAAGTACTAGTATGTAAAATTAATTTTAAGATTTATTAGTTATGTAAGTTCTTAGTTTTTAATAATTACTTTTAAGATTTAGTATTAAGTTAGATAAACTAAAGTGGATTAGGCCTTACGACTATCGTAGGGGAAACCACTTAGGCAGTTAGAAAAACGAGCCGGGAGCTCTACCTCTTGGGTGGTTTGGAAACGAGCTCAAGGTAAGTTAACTTTATTACTTATTACTTTTATTTTTTTGTAAATGTTTATTTTTAGTTATACCTACAGCTTTCAAGAAATTCGTGGAACATCAAGTTACTTCAAGATTGAAGACCTTGGATGGAACAAATTCGATTCAAGATGTTTTTTCATGTGTCTGCTGATCATCAGCAGCTATCAAGAAAATGTTGGTTCCAGCTTTGATTTTAAGTTTTCGATTTAAGAATTTATTTTTAGGTTTGAGAATTATTTCATAAGTTTTAGGTTTAAGAACTAGTATGTAAAGTTAATTTTAAGTATTATAAAATTTAAGTTTTAAGAACTAGTATGTAAAATTAATTTTAAGATTTATTAGTTATGTAAGTTCTTAAATTTTAATAATTACTTTTAAGATTTAGTATTAAGTTAGATAAACTAAAGTGGATTAGGCCTTACGACTTTCGTAGGGGAATTGGCCTTACGACTATCGGAATTGGCCTTACGACTAAAGTGGATTAGGCCTTACGACTATCGTAGGGGAAACCACTTAGGCAGTTAGAAAAACGAGCCGGGAGCTCTACCTCTTGGGTGGTTTGGAAACGAGCTCAAGGTAAGTTAACTTTATTACTTATTACTTTTATTTTTTTGTAAATGTTTATTTTTAGTTATACCTACAGCTTTCAAGAAATTCGTGGAACATCAAGTTACTTCAAGATTGAAGACCTTGGATGGAACAAATTCGATTCAAGATGTTTTTTCATGTGTCTGCTGATCTTCAGCAGCTATCAAGAAAATGTTGGTTCCAGCTTTAGTTTTAA
Source organism: Bactericera cockerelli (assembly GCA_024516035.1). NCBI lineage: Eukaryota > Metazoa > Arthropoda > Insecta > Hemiptera > Triozidae > Bactericera > Bactericera cockerelli. The sequence continues at coordinate 1,406,085 of CM044963.1, read as the reverse complement.
GTTTTCGATTTAAGAGTTTATTTTTAGGTTTAAGAATTATTTCATAAGTTTTAGGTTTAAGAACTAGTATGTAAAGTTAATTTTAAGTATTTTAGTTTTAAGAACTAGTATGTAAAATTAATTTTAAGATTTATTAGTAATTTAAGTTCTTAGTTTTTAATAATTATTTTTAAGATTTAGTTTTAAGTTAGATAAACTAAAGTGGATTAGGCCTTACGACTATCGTAGGGGAAACCACTTAGGCAGTTAGAAAAACGAGCCGGGAGCTCTACCTCTTGGGTGGTTTGGAAACGAGCTCAAGGTAAGTTAACTTTATTACTTATTACTTTTATTTTTTTGTAATGTTTATTTTTAGTTATACCTACAGCTTTCAAGAAATTCGTGGAACATCAAGTTACTTCAAGATTGAAGACCTTGGATGGAACAAATTCGATTCAAGATGTTTTTTCATGTGTCTGCTGATCATCAGCAGCTATCAAGAAAATGTTGGTTCCAGCTTTGGTTTTAAGTTTTCGATTTAAGAATTTATTTTTAGGTTTGAGAATTATTTCATAAGTTTTAAGTTTAAGAACTAGTATGTAAAGTTAATTTTAAGTATTATAAAATTTAAGTTTTAAGAACTAGTATGTAAAATTAATTTTAAGATTTATTAGTTATGTAAGTTCTTAGTTTTTAATAATTACTTTTAAGATTTAGTATTAAGTTAGATAAACTAAAGTGGATTAGGCCTTACGACTATCGTAGGGGAAACCACTTAGGCAGTTAGAAAAACGAGCCGGGAGCTCTACCTCTTGGGTGGTTTGGAAACGAGCTCAAGGTAAGTTAACTTTATTACTTATTACTTTTATTTTTTTGTAAATGTTTATTTTTAGTTATACCTACAGCTTTCAAGAAATTCGTGGAACATCAAGTTACTTCAAGATTGAAGACCTTGGATGGAACAAATTCGATTCAAGATGTTTTTTCATGTGTCTGCTGATCATCAGCAGCTATCAAGAAAATGTTGGTTCCAGCTTTGGTTTTAAGTTTTCGATTTAAGAATTTATTTTTAGGTTTGAGAATTATTTCATAAGTTTTAGGTTTAAGAACTAGTATGTAAAGTTAATTTTAAGTATTATAAAATTTAAGTTTTAAGAACTAGTATGTAAAATTAATTTTAAGATTTACTAGTTATGTAAGTTCTTAGTTTTTAATAATTACTTTTAAGATTTAGTATTAAGTTAGATAAACTAAAGTGGATTAGGCCTTACGACTATCGTAGGGGAAACCACTTAGGCAGTTAGAAAAACGAGCCGGGAGCTCTACCTCTTGGGTGGTTTGGAAACGAGCTCAAGGTAAGTTAACTTTATTACTTATTACTTTTATTTTTTTGTAAATGTTTATTTTTAGTTATACCTACAGTTTTCAAGAAATTCGTGGAACATCAAGTTACTTCAAGATTGAAGACCTTGGATGGAACAAATTCGATTCAAGATGTTTTTTCATGTGTCTGCTGATCTTCAGCAGCTATCAAGAAAATGTTGGTTCCAGCTTTAGTTTTAAGTTTTCGATTTAAGAGTTTATTTTTAGGTTTAAGAATTATTTCATAAGTTTTAGGTTTAAGAACTAGTATGTAAAGTTAATTTTAAGTATTTTAGTTTTAAGAACTAGTATGTAAAATTAATTTTAAGATTTATTCGTAATTTAAGTTCTTAGTTTTTAATAATTATTTTTAAGATTTAGTTTTAAGTTAGATAAACTAAAGTGGATTAGGCCTTACGACTATCGTAGGGGAAACCACTTAGGCAGTTAGAAAAACGAGCCGGGAGCTCTACCTCTTGGGTGGTTTGGAAACGAGCTCAAGGTAAGTTAACTTTATTACTTATTACTTTTATTTTTTTGTAAATGTTTATTTTTAGTTATACCTACAGCTTTCAAGAAATTCGTGGAACATCAAGTTACTTCAAGATTGAAGACCTTGGATGGAACAAATTCGATTCAAGATGTTTTTTCATGTGTCTGCTGATCATCAGCAGCTATCAAGAAAATGTTGGTTCCAGCTTTGATTTTAAGTTTTCGATTTAAGAATTTATTTTTAGGTTTGAGAATTATTTCATAAGTTTTAGGTTTAAGAACTAGTATGTAAAGTTAATTTTAAGTATTATAAAATTTAAGTTTTAAGAACTAGTATGTAAAATTAATTTTAAGATTTATTAGTTATGTAAGTTCTTAGTTTTTAATAATTACTTTTAAGATTTAGTATTAAGTTAGATAAACTAAAGTGGATTAGGCCTTACGACTATCGTAGGGGAAACCACTTAGGCAGTTAGAAAAACGAGCCGGGAGCTCTACCTCTTGGGTGGTTTGGAAACGAGCTCAAGGTAAGTTAACTTTATTACTTATTACTTTTATTTTTTTGTAAATGTTTATTTTTAGTTATACCTACAGCTTTCAAGAAATTCGTGGAACATCAAGTTACTTCAAGATTGAAGACCTTGGATGGAACAAATTCGATTCAAGATGTTTTTTCATGTGTCTGCTGATCATCAGCAGCTATCAAGAAAATGTTGGTTCCAGCTTTGGTTTTAAGTTTTCGATTTAAGAATTTATTTTTAGGTTTGAGAATTATTTCATAAGTTTTAGGTTTAAGAACTAGTATGTAAAGTTAATTTTAAGTATTATAAAATTTAAGTTTTAAGAACTAGTATGTAAAATTAATTTTAAGATTTACTAGTTATGTAAGTTCTTAGTTTTTAATAATTACTTTTAAGATTTAGTATTAAGTTAGATAAACTAAAGTGGATTAGGCCTTACGACTATCGTAGGGGAAACCACTTAGGCAGTTAGAAAAACGAGCCGGGAGCTCTACCTCTTGGGTGGTTTGGAAACGAGCTCAAGGTAAGTTACTTTATTCTTATTACTTTTATTTTTTTGTAAATGTTTATTTTTAGTTATACCTACAGCTTTCAAGAAATTCGTGGAACATCAAGTTACTTCAAGATTGAAGACCTTGGATGGAACAACTTCATTCTTCGACGATGTTTTTTCATGTGTCTGCTGATCTTCAGCAGCTATCAAGAAAATGTTGGTTCCAGCTTTAGTTTTAAGTTTTCGATTTAAGAGTTTATTTTTAGTTTAAGAATTATTTCATAAGTTTTAGGTTTAAGAACTAGTATGTAAAGTTAATTTTAAGTATTTTAGTTTTAAGAAGAACTAGTATGTAAAATTAATTTTAAGATTTATTAGTAATTTAAGTTCTTAGTTTTTAATAATTATTTTTAAGATTTATTTTAAGTTAGATAAACTAAAGTGGATTAGGCCTTACGACTATCGTAGGGAAACCACTTAGGCAGTTAGAAAAACGAGCCGGGAGCTCTACCTCTTGGGTGGTTTGGAAACGAGCTCAAGGTAAGTTAACTTTATTACTTATTACTTATTTTTTTTGTAAATGTTTATTTTTAGTTATACCTACAGCTTTCAAGAAATTCGTGGAACATCAAGTTACTTCAAGATTGAAGACCTTGGATGGAACAACTTCATTCTGGAGATGTTTTTTCATGTGTCTGCTGATCTTCAGCAGCTATCAAGAAAATGTTGGTTCCAGCTTTAGTTTTAAGTTTTCATTTAAGAGTTAGTTTTTAAGTTTAAGAATTATTTCATAAGTTTTAGGTTAAGAACTAGTATGTAAAGTTAATTTTAAGTATTATAAATTTAGTTTTAAGAACTAGTATGTAAAATTAATTTTAAGATTTATTAGTTATGTAAGTTCTTAGTTTTTAATAATTACTTTTAAGATTTAGTATTAAGTTAGATAAACTAAAGTGGATTAGGCCTTACGACTATCGTAGGGGAAACCACTTAGGCAGTTAGAAAAACGAGCCGGGAGCTCTACCTCTTGGGTGGTTTGGAAACGAGCTCAAGGTAAGTTAACTTTATTACTTATTACTTTTATTTTTTTGTAAATGTTTATTTTTAGTTATACCTACAGCTTTCAAGAAATTCGTGGAACATCAAGTTACTTCAAGATTGAAGACCTTGGATGGAACAAATTCGATTCAAGATGTTTTTTCATGTGTCTGCTGATCATCAGCAGCTATCAAGAAAATGTTGGTTCCAGCTTTGGTTTTAAGTTTTCGATTTAAGAATTTATTTTTAGGTTTGAGAATTATTTCATAAGTTTTAGGTTTAAGAACTAGTATGTAAAGTTAATTTTAAGTATTATAAAATTTAGTTTTAAGAACTAGTATGTAAAATTAATTTTAAGATTTACTAGTTATGTAAGTTCTTAGTTTTTAATAATTACTTTTAAGATTTAGTATTAAGTTAGATAAACTAAAGTGGATTAGGCCTTACGACTATCGTAGGGGAAACCACTTAGGCAGTTAGAAAAACGAGCGGAGCTCTACCTCTTGGGTGGTTTGGAAACGAGCTCAAGGTAAGTTTTTTTACTTATTTTTTATGTTTTTTTAGTTATACCACAGCTTTCAAAAATTCGTGGAACATCAAGTTACTTCAGATTGAAGACCTTGGATGGAACATTCATTCAGATGTTTTTTTCATGTGTCTGCTGACTTCAGCAGCTATCAAGAAAATGTTGGTTTTAGTTTAGTTTTATTTAGATTTAAGAGTTTATTTTAGGTTTAAGAATTATTTAATTAGGTTTAAGAATATATGTAAAGTTAATTTTAAGTATTAGTTTTAGAACTAGTATGTAAAATTAATTTTAAGATTTATTAGTTTTAAGTTCTTAGTTTTTAATAATTATTTTAAGATTTAGTTTAAGTTAGATAAACTAAAGTGGATTAGGCTTCGACTATCGTAGGGGAAACCACTTAGGCAGTTAGAAAAACGAGCCGGGAGCTTACCTCTTGGGTGGTTTGGAAACGAGCTCAGGTAAGTTAACTTTATTACTTTTACTTATTTTTTTGTAAATGTTATTTTTAGTATACCTACAGCTTTCAAGAAATTCGTGGAACATCAAGTTACTTCAAGATTGAAGACCTTGGATGGAACAATTCATTCAGATGTTTTTTCATGTGTCTGCTGATCTCAGCAGCTATCAAGAAAATGTTGGTTCCAGCTTTGGTTTTAAGTTTTCATTTAAGAATTATTTTTAGTTTAGAATTATTTCATAAGTTTTAGGTTTAAGAACTAGTATGTAAAGTTAATTTTAAGTATTTAATTTAAGAACTAGTATGTAAAATTAATTTTAAGATTTATAGTTATGTAAGTTCTTAGTTTTTAATAATTACTTTTAAGATTTAGTATTAAGTTAGATAAACTAAAGTGGATTGGCCTTACGACTATCGTAGGGGAAACCACTTAGGCAGTTAGAAAAACGAGCGGGAGCTCTACCTCTTGGGTGGTTTGGAAACGAGCTCAAGGTAAGTTAACTTTATTACTTATTACTTTTATTTTTTTGTAAATGTTTATTTTTAGTTATACCTACAGCTTTCAAGAAATTCGTTGGAACATCAAGTTACTTCAAGATTGAAGACCTTGGATGGAACAAATTCGATTCAAGATGTTTTTTCATGTGTCTGCTGATCATCAGCAGCTATCAAGAAAATGTTGGTTCCAGCTTTGGTTTTAAGTTTTCGATTTAAGAATTTATTTTTAGGTTTGAGAATTATTTCATAAGTTTTAGGTTTAAGAACTAGTATGTAAAGTTAATTTTAAGTATTATAAAATTTAAGTTTTAAGAACTAGTATGTAAAATTAATTTTAAGATTTACTAGTTATGTAAGTTCTTAGTTTTTAATAATTACTTTTAAGATTTAGTATTAAGTTAGATAAACTAAAGTGGATTAGGCCTTACGACTATCGTAGGGGAAACCACTTAGGCAGTTAGAAAAACGAGCCGGGAGCTCTACCTCTTGGGTGGTTTGGAAACGAGCTCAAGGTAAGTTAACTTTATTACTTATTACTTTTTATTTTTTGTAAATGTTTATTTTTAGTTATACCCACAGCTTTCAAGAAATTCGTGGAACATCAAGTTACTTCAAGATTGAAGACCTTGGATGGAACAAATTCGATTCAAGATGTTTTTTCATGTGTCTGCTGAACTTCAGCAGCTATCAAGAAAATGTTGGTTCCAGCTTTAGTTTTAAGTTTTCGATTTAAGAGTTTATTTTTAGGTTTAAGAATTATTTCATAAGTTTTAGGTTTAAGAACTAGTATGTAAAGTTAATTTTAAAAGTATTTTAGTTTTAAGAACTAGTATGTAAAATTAATTTTAAGATTTATTAGTAATTTAAGTTCTTAGTTTTTAATAATTATTTTTAAGATTTAGTTTTAAGTTAGATAAACTAAAGTGGATTAGGCCTTACGACTATCGTAGGGGAAACCACTTAGGCAGTTAGAAAAACGAGCCGGGAGCTCTACCTCTTGGGTGGTTTGGAAACGAGCTCAAGGTAAGTTAACTTTATTACTTTTTACTTATATTTTTTTGTAAATGTTCATTTTTAGTAATACCTACAGCTTTCAAGAAATTCGTGGAACATCAAGTTACTTCAAGATTGAAGACCTTGGATGGAACAACTTCAATTCTTCGGACGATGTTTTTTCATGTGTCTGCTGATCTTCAGCAGCTATCAAGAAAATGTTGGTTCCAGCTTTAGTTTTAAGTTTTCTATTTAAGAGTTAGTTTTTAAGTTTAAGAATTATTTCATAAGTTTTTAGGTTTAAGAACTAGTATGTAAAGTTAATTTTAAGTATTTAAGTTTTAAGAACTAGTATGTAAAATTAATTTTAAGATTTATTAGTTATGTAAGTTCTTAGTTTTTTAATAATTACTTTTAAGATTTAGTATTAAGTTAGATAAACTAAAGTGGATTAGGCCTTACGACTATCGTAGGGGAAACCACTTAGGCAGTTAGAAAAACGAGCCGGGAGCTCTACCTCTTGGGTGGTTTGGAAACGAGCTCAAGGTAAGTTAACTTTATTACTTATTACTTTTATTTTTTTGTAAATGTTTATTTTTAGTTATACCTACAGCTTTCAAGAAATTCGTGGAACATGAAGTTACTTCAAGATTGAAGACCTTGGATGGAACAAATTCGATTCAAGATGTTTTTTCATGTGTCTGCTGATCATCAGCAGCTATCAAGAAAATGTTGGTTCCAGCTTTGGTTTTAAGTTTTCGATTTAAGAATTTATTTTTAGGTTTGAGAATTATTTCATAAGTTTTAGGTTTAAGAACTAGTATGTAAAGTTAATTTAAGTATTATAAAATTTAAGTTTTAAGAACTAGTATGTAAAATTAATTTTAAGATTTATTAGTTATGTAAGTTCTTAGTTTTTAATAATTACTTTTAAGATTTAGTATTAAGTTAGATAAACTAAAGTGGATTAGGCCTTACGACTATCGTAGGGGAAACCACTTAGGCAGTTAGAAAAACGAGCCGGGAGCTCTACCTCTTGGGTGGTTTGGAAACGAGCTCAAGGTAAGTTATTTTTATTACTTATGTTTTTTTGTAAATGTTTATTTTTAGTTATACCTACAGCTTTCAAAAAATTCGTGGAACATCAAGTTACTTCAAGATTGAAGACCTTGGATGGAACAAATTCGATTCAAGATGTTTTTTCATGTGTCTGCTGATCATCAGCAGCTGTCAAGAAAATGTTGGTTCCAGCTTTAGTTTTAAGTTTTCGATTTAAGAGTTAGTATTTAGGTTTAATAATTATTTCATAAGTTTTAGGTTTAAGAACTAGTATGTAAAGTTAATTTTAAGTATTTTAAAATTTTAGTTTTAAGAAGTAGTATGTAAAATTAATTTTAAGATTTATTAGTAATGGAAGTTCTTAGTTTGTAATAATTACTTTTAAGATTTAGTTTTAAGTTAGATAAACTAAAGTGGATTAGGCCTTACGACTATCGTAGGGGAAACCACTTAGGCAGTTAGAAAAACGAGCCGGGAGCTCTACCTCTTGGGTGGTTTGGAAACGAGCTCAAGGTAAGTCAACTTTATTACTTTTTACTTTTATTTTGTTGTAAATGTTCATTTTTAGTAGAAACCTACAGCTTTCAAGAAATTCGTGGAACATCAAGTTACTTCAAGATTGAAGACCTTGGATGGAACAAATTAGTTTTCGTTCTGGGTCAGCTAGAAAACAAAATGACAAATAAGCAAACGATACAAGACTTATGAATGAATATTTCTTTTTTATTGGCACAAAATAGTATTTTTTATTCGACTGTTTATTGAAAACAATGGTTTTCTCTCTCGCAAAATTCTTAAATCTAAATAAGTATTTAAATTTTTACAGATCTGAATAGTGGATACAAAAAAAGTTAGTGCTTTCAGTATAAAACGATGTTTGATTTTTTAGAAGGGTATAAGTGAAGAGAAGATCTAGGATGTGGAGTGTTTTTTACACTTTCGGCCGAAAAATGGTAGGTAAATGTAAAATGAACTGTCAGATAGACTTGCCCTGAATCTTCATAGTGGTAATATCTGAGAAGCAGAAACTTGGGTTATTATGTAGATTTGAAAAATGAAAATGTTCTTCTCAAAGGTCTCGAATCATTGTATCGAATAAAGAATCATTCATTTTCTCCTTGGAAAACAATGTAAAATAGATCGAGAGATAGAAAAGTACCATAGATCCAATCTATGTAAAATGTAAATGTAGGTTACCAAGGTTACATATTATTTTTGCGTCACAAAAGTATGATAACAACAGATAATCCAAGAGAACTAAAGTAAAGAAACTTGCACTTCCTCAACACATTGAATGCCACGTCGCACTCTACGTCGTGTGACAGAGCACTTTCCGTTTAGGCACTGTCTGCTGACTACAGTGCAACATGTACTCTATTAAAATCTCTGCCATACTCTAGAGTGCGACATGACGTACAGTGTGTTAAAATGATGTAAATGTGCGGTCTCTCAGGAACAATGCACTTATTTAGGGAAACATTAGAATCACACTATTGTTTCCGTTGAGGCACTGTCGCACGCTACAGTGTGACCGAAAATTTTAACCAAAATATGCGTGGTTCCTGAGGAAACATTAGAGAATTAATCTTGGAAAGCCATGTGTTAAGGGAGGTGCTCCAAACTGCTTCAGCATTACTTCAGGGCACATTTACACCCATGCCATTCCAGCTGTTTATTAGTTAGTTATCATAATATGTGTGCTAGTCACAATCGTTAACTCACAAATACTCAAACTCGTCTAACTAAATAATTGCCATACCTGGGACTCGAACCACCGACCTCCAGGTAACAAGCCCGCGCCTTATCGATTGAGCTACTGAAGTCATTAATGAGGTTTATTAATTATTAGTATAACATCAAAAGTATGGGCGTATTGTGTTGCTTTTCTCTCTCATTGCGATGTTGATTTTTTTCATATCACACATAAATTTATTGAAAATCTAACTAAAACAAGTATTTGATTCTCGAACATATTCAGGCAATCTACTTCCAAAAATCGTTCTTTAAAAAAACTCATCAATACTTTCTACATTATTTCATAGTCTAATCATAATTAGGTAGTATGAAATGAAGAACTTAAAACACACAGAGAATTAACCAAAAGAAAAAAAAATAGAAAGAAAATCAATGAATAAATAATTATGTAAAATGAATGCAAGGGGCACATTGGTCAGAATAGAGATACTTGGGGCTTTTCTTGTGTGACTCCCACCACCTCATATCTAAATACCTAACAGATATAGTACTTTTACGCCCTCATACTTTGAGTTATAATCCTTCAAATAAAATCAAACTTTCAGTTTTTTCACCGTCTGTCAAAAAAGCAAGTTAGAACCAAGAAAGCGTTTTTCAACCTAGAGTTGTATAACAGATCAAAATACTGATTGCAGTTAAAGCAAAATAAAATATTCATTCTGAAAATATGCATTCAAAAATAAAATTAAAATTTTGTGGCTCATCCATACACAGTGGAATCGAGCTAAAATGAAAGAAGAAAAAACCGCAGACTCATATCATAGCAAAAGTCGAACCCGCGACCCTTGCAATGAGAGGTATTCGTCTCGAATGACTTAGTAAACAAAAAAGTTAGACTTAGGGTTAGAAAAAAAACACTGCCAATTATGGACACAATACTTCCTCATGATTGGTTCACATTGTATACAAGTGGTAATTTTGAGATTATTTGCGAAATCACTTCGCACCCTCAGAATTAGATGGTGATATGTCAAAAATCATGAATTTTTTTTTATTACTCTATCGAAATAAGCGAAACGAGACCTTTCGTTTGGTATAAGAATTATAATTCTAGCTCTTACCGTTCCCGAGATAGCGCTAGTGTTGTTTATTGATTATGTCGAAAAAGTGGAGGGAGGTTGGAACAAGATGGTATTACGATCAGTTGTTACCAAGAGCTCCTTAGATCGAGACGTACAGTTCTTGGAATAAAGTGATATTTGCTTAAAGTTTTGATTTATCACTCTTCTTTATTAAATTTTAATTTTTTCAAATTGTCATAAAAACTGAATTGCATGATTTTTTTGAAATATCACTCTTCTTTGTCGAACATTTTTTTTTTTTGTCAAGGTAGAAATTACTAATAAAAAGATTATGTTATATACTTTCTTTATAAATTATTATTTTTTTTGGACAAATATAAGGAAATCTCTAACTAATGAAAGGCAATGCCTTCAGTGTATAGTAGAGTTAGGTAAAATACATAGAAGGCCAAGTCTCAGGAATATAGTAAGGTTAGGGATAATACTTAGAAGACCATGCCTCAGGTCTATATCAATGATTCCTAGGTGTTTCGAATATATTTTTTATGCTGGGCCTAAACTATGTAGGTATAAAATCAGGTAAAAATGCAAGCGACGCGACGGGAGACAATTTGGTGGACGTACACTCATTGAGTCCCGTTGACCTTTTTTTCATGTCATTGAGTCCCGTAATTTTAGCAGGTACCTCAGACCATATGCCTCATTGAGTCCCCTAATATTTTTGGGTCTACCAGACCATATGACTCATTGAGTCCCTTTACCTGATGTTAGTATATAAGAAGAAGTAAATAAGAACACAGTTAATTCTTATAAAAATGAATACGCGGACAGTTATGTCTAAATGTTGTGTTTCGTTAGCCAGCTAGGATAGTTTGGGTGAGGGGCTTAGGTTAGGTTGAAATTAGCGCAGGGTTAGACCGGGTCACTGCGCGACCCGGCCTAACCGCCTGCGCTAATTTCAACCTAACCTAAGCCCCTCACCCAACCATCCTACCCGACAAACTGAAGTCAGAAATCTATCGTGCAATCTCACCATGTTAACTTTACCTAACCCTATCTAACTACAAAATTCTTCTAGCAAAAAATTCACTTACGCATCAAATTCCAATAGACAATAATTTCATTTTCATTTATGAATAAAAATAAAAACAAGAATTCTTAATAAAAAATGAAAAGAGTGTTCTAATTTTTTAGAGGAGGACTGACCCAACTGACTGACAAATAATATGATCTTCTATGTACAAGTTTATGTATAAGGAAAAATAGGTATTAATTATGTACGGGACTCAATGAGTGGTACGATAACTTCAACCGTTCCAAACCTTGGGACTCAATGAGCATCGACAAAAAGGGACAAATCCAGACGGGACTCAATGAGGCGCCTCCCCAATTTGGTGTTGATAAAACTATGAGCGGGGTGAGAACTCGGTGGTGACGTCCCTTATCAATACCTCACGAGGTATGAGTGTACCCCGGACATAATGGACAGAGAAAAAAAACTTCCCTGAAGGAGATCGAACCCAAGTCATCGTGCGTGCAAGCCTAGTATGCTACCCACTTGGCCAAAGTCACTACTTTGTCACAACTTTTAGGGAGTAGCATCGACATTATGAGAGCTAATTCATCATATTTTATCTCCATCCAACCATGATTGTTTAAAATCAATCTCGTAATGCCGCCACAGGTCATTGGCCAATTCTGCAACTACTAAAATTTTCCTCGCGAGGGTAATGGGGTCTTCATGAAGATGAAATATAAAGATCGGAAAAACAAAACAACGTTAAGCCCAAATTGAAAATATAGAGCTAAAAAATTTCGTCTCCGCCAGGATTCGAACCTGACTGGGTGGCAGGTCGAGCATGCTACCAATAGACAAAGTTATCTTCTAAAGATAACTAAAGGTGCGCTCGTGTTGACCTAGCACCTAATTGGGAAGTATTGTGTCACTTCTCGCCCATCGGAGGGGAGGCATACTACGGGATGGGTAGGCTACAACACAGACCACAAGCGTCTAGAGTAGCTCCTGTTTCATTGCTACGAAATAAAAACGGCTGTGAAACACTCATCTTTTTTTAAAAAAAAAAAAAAAAGAAACGGACGGAGAATGAACTAACTAAATTATAGTATATCCATTTCAATATGATAGCTATGACTCATTAAAATCGTAGGCAGGGTTGCCAAAACTGCAAAGACTACAGAGGTAAAGAATCTTAAGTGCAGGAAGATGCATCGCACAATACTTCCTTGTACATTTTCTTTCAGCCTTAAGGTTGATACAATAGATGTATCTACATATTATGTAAATTCAAACATTCAAAATCATATATTTCTGATCGATAACCAAGTACCTAGGTAATAATATTATGTGATGCAGTACAATTATAGGTTGAAACCTTTTAAATATTACCTGCACCAAACGTACCCTTCCGACCTTTGTATAGTAGAGCTCCTTTTATTCGTAACGAGTGAGAGAGTGTACTGAAAATAGATATTTTTAGGTCCGCAACATTGTAAGAAATTCTGGAATCTCATTGGTTCTCATATTTTGTCGTGATGAGTCATAGCTATCATATTGAAATGGATATACTATAATACTTGGAAACTTAAACATTAAAAAAGCCAGCGTCGATGGCATGTTGAATACACCGGTTCCCTTCAGAACACCGAAGTTAAGCGACATCCAGCGAGGTTAAGACTTGGATGGGTGACCATCTTTTTTTCGAACGGTTACAAAGGTAAGTTCTTTTGAAGAAAAATACATTTTTTTTTACATAGAACTATAGAAAAGAACATGCTCAACTTAAGAACATATAAATCAAAACAGTAGCTTTTATTGTATTAATACAGCGATAAGTCAAACTTTCTTTTGCGATTTCCCAAAAGTTGTTGTTTTTGACATATCACCATCTAATTCTGAGGGTGCGACTTGTATCTCCGAAACCACTTAACCGATTTTCTTCAAATTTGTTTCATATGGTAGAATACCGTTTTTTCTACATTCTAAATTCTACAAAAAATCTGTATCGGAAAGTCGTAGACCTCATTTTTCCTTTTTTTTTTTGTCCCAAAATTTTGGATTTTCTTTAATATCAGAGCTAAATTAAAATTTATTAAAAAATAAATATAAATGTACTAGGTATGTAAAACGCTAACACGCATATACAATTTCATCATAATCGGGTGTACCGTTCACGAGATATAAGCGTTTAACTAAAAAGTTATGGTCAGGCGC
>CM044963.1:1362312-1392555 GCA_024516035.1 Bactericera cockerelli | reverse complement strand
GGAATCTTGAATAGACAAACAATGAAATTATAAAGAAAAAATAAATAGATTGAACAAAGAAACAAGAACAAAAAAGAGAATAAAGCTAATGTCCTACCTAAAGGGCGGGGTTATTGCCTGTGCCAATCTCTTTCACCCAACCCAACTGATCCACCTAGTTTTTTTTTTTTTTTTTTTTTTTTTATTAGTACTTTCTTTATTAATTCAAAATACAATTTGGTATAACAATATAATATACACATAAATATATACAAATGAAATGAAATGAAAAATATGAAAGTTATTATAGCCCTTTCAGCATAATGCTGGTGTTGGGCTATACAAACATGATGACAACAAAAAAATAAAAATAAACCAATGGAATGATATTAATGAAAGTTATTAATGAAATGATTAGTGATTTATAAAATGAAACTATTGAGGAAAAATTAAATAAGAAATAAAATTAAATAAAGTATATAGAATATGTACAAGTATAGTTATGGGGAAGATAATTATGTTAAGTAATGGGTAAAATATTTTTAATAGTCAGTTTTGATGTTTTAATAAATTCTTTTGTCTTGTATTTTAGTATTAGTGGTTTGCCTTTGTATTGTTTTATATCTGTTGGTATAAGGTTGAAGAGTTTTTGTCCTAAATAATAAAAGTGTCTTTGTGTTAGTGATTTGTGTGTCCGTCTTATTGCTACTTGTCCAGATTGTCTTGTGTTGTATTGATTTATGTTTTGAGTCCAGTAATGTTCATATTTAATTGAGTATAGTGTCAGTTTATAGAAATATAATTCTGTCAAGGTAAAAACGTCAAATAGAGTATAAAGTGTGTCCGTATTGAAAAGTCGGTCTTTGTTCATGATAACCCTAATAGTAATGTTTTGACTACGTCTTAGTGGGTCAGTTGTATTGTTGTAAGCTGCACCCCATGAGCATATGCAATATTGTAGAAGAGATTGAACAAAAGAATGATATACCATATGCAGGATTTTAATGCTGCAAACTCTTCTCAAATTGTTGAATATGAACATGAGGTAGCGTAGTTTTTTCTGTAAGTTCTGTATGTGATTTTTCCATTTAAGGTGTTGGTCTATAGTTACTCCTAGGTATCGTACTGCTGTAAGTTTCTGTAAAGTGATTGTTTGGTCAGTTGATGTTTGTATGGTAAGAGAGAGATTAGAAGGTGGTTGTCCAATTGAAGTGATAGAAAATGTCATGTAGTATGTTTTTGTCAAGTTCAATTGTAAGGACATTGTAGAGTACCAGTGGTTGATGTTTTTCAAGTCAGTAGTAGCTGAAGTAAATGTCGAGTCCCAGTCATTTTCAACGTAACATATGCAAGCATCGTCAGCGTAACAGAAAACATGACCCCGGCTAATTTTTGGTAAGTTATTTATATAAATATTGAAGAGGGCGGGGCCAATTACGCTACCTTGTGGAATGGAAAATGCATTGCATGTTAGTGGGTCAGTAGTAAAGTCGTTAAGTTTTAGTCTTTGTTTTCTGTTAGTTAAGTATGAGTGAAACCAATCAAGGACAGTATCACCAAGTCCAATGTTTTTTAGTTCGGTCAAAAGTATTGTGTGGTCAATAGAGTCATAGGCTTTTTTAATGTCGAGGAATGTGGCGATTATTTTTTTATTGTTGTCAATATTTTCATGTAAGTATGTCGTTAGTTGAAGTAAGGCGTCTTCTGTCCCAATGTCTCGTCTAAAACCGAATTGCTGGTCAGTTAAAATGTTGTGTCGTTTTAAAAAGTCTTCTAGTCGCACATTCACTATTTTTTCTAAAATTTTACCTAAATTTGACAATACTGATATAGGTCTGTAGTTTTGGGGATCAGTTTTATTACCTCTTTTAAAAATAGGATGGACAATGGAAGTTTTATAAATTTCAGGATAAATTCCTTTTCTTAGACTCAAATTTATTCAACTCAAAGTTGAATGACCATGTCCTATTATTATTATACAACGCTTTATTAGGTATAAATGGACATTATGTACATACAAATAATTAATTTAACAATGAAAAAAATGGAAACAATATATACAATGAAAATGAAAAAAAAATAGAAAATATATAAAAACAGACAAGTCCTAACTAAAGGGCGGGGTTATTGCCTATGGCAATCTCTTCCACACAACCCTAGTTGATAGAGACGTGATAGTATGACCATGTACTTAGTTGAAATAAAAGCTCACCTTAACTTTCAAGTCTGCTGCTGAATCAAAACCCGCCCACTGGTCCTCCTTGTAAACATACGAACCCCCATTCTCTGGTTTGGAAACCTCTGTCCAACCGTTGTTCTTGATGTTGGCACAGATCTGAAACAGGTTCATATAACAATAATAATAATAATGCTTTTTCTTTGTGTTATCATGTCACAATTTTAGTGGGTAGCGCAGAATCACAGGACTTTACCACTTTAATATACAATATCGTGTATATTGTATTTTTCATATTAGCCTCCTTGTAAAGACAGTGGTAGAATTGCTGAGTCATTCCTCTACTGTCTGGCTACCATCCCAGACAGCACAGTCAACTGGATGTATACCATACTGTTAGGTGGAAAAAGTCTACTTGCCCACCTGGAAATCAACTGGAGATTTCCACCTTCCACCTGACCTCCACCTGGAAATCAACTGGAAATGAACTGGAAAGTAACCCAACTTTTAACTGGAAGTCAGTTGCCCAAAGTCAACTGGATTTGTTCCACTTATTTCCAGCTACTTATAGCGCTCTCTAGTGGATGGGTAGTAACTCACTACCACAATGTTGACATACCTATTTACCTATACTGTACATTATACTACATAATAATCAAATGCTACGCTCTTGGTTTTGAGGTCGTGGGTTCGAATCCCATTATATGCATTTTTTTTGCAAATAATAATAATAGTAATAAAAATCTAGAAACAAATGTATATTAGGCATAAATTCAATTTCAGTTATTTAATTTAGAGGCCATACATTCAAATCTCATGAAGAATATTTTTTTTGTATAAAAATAAAGTAATAAATTTTAAATAGGTTTTTTTAACACATACACACACACAAATTTGGGTATAATTTTTTTTTATAGAAATTTGGAAAGAAAAAGAAAATAACTAATCTGTTTTAAACAACACAATTCAAATAAGACTCTTTAAAATGATTATATTTTACAATAAGAGTGTTTATTATTAATAAAAAAATTGTCACAAAAGTGTAAAATGCACTATTAAATTTCCACCATGTCACAAGACCTTGTACCAATGTATCACAAGTACTTCCTAAGTAGGTATAATCTCTATATATAATACTCAAAGTTGTGCATGTCTGGCTGACTATGTCCTCTTGGGGTTACAATACGAATCGGTACTTTCACTGAGAGTTCACCCCCCCTAAGCCACCTTCAACATACTAGAAAATTATCAAAATAAAAATATGTAATACAATTTTCAAGTGCACTGGTAATCAAGTGGTTAATGCGCTAGACCACATAATAATAAGACTCTGAGGGTTAGGTGGTAGAAAATGCTTTGAGCATAACCTGACCTGGTGGTTACCTTCCAATTAAAAATGTTATTATTATTTTCATTAGAACACCGGCCATGAGAAAAAACCTTAATGGTGACAAAATGCCAGGTTTTAGCTAGTATAGAAATAAAATAATGATATCCAATTATAAAATATGCTCATACCATGTACATAATCACAATAAAATAATAATACTATGTAAATGAAAATATATTTCTTCAGTGAAACCAAAAATAACAAAGAAATAAACTAATAGCCAGCAGAAAATGATGATGAGGCATTGAATACACCAGTTTTTATGAAATAGCCAAAGTTAAGCAATGTCTAACGTGGTGGAACATGGATTAGTGAATGTTATTATGTATTTGTAATCCTTCATGACAATTTACATACTTCTGTGGCTAATTAGAATTGCTGGGTTGTTTGCTTTGAGAATTATTACCAAAAAAGCATTGTTATACTTAAATTAAAACAAAATTGACTTAATTGTTAAGACTAGTGAAATTATAAAACACAATAGTGTGGAACACTTTTTTTTAATAGATATAAAATGAACACAAAATTTGAGGGGCTTCATAGTAATAAGGTGGTTTAGAAAGCTGAATAGTTAATATTATTATTAGAGACAGTGCACAGAAGATTGGCTAATTAATTTTGAGTCAAATAATCAGGAAGCATGTAAAAAAGTATACACTACATCATCTTTTTAGTGTGGCAGAAGCACGTAGGAGTGAAAAATTCATTTTATAATAAAATATTATGTATTGCATATCTAAATAAAATCCACAGAATGAAAATTTTCATTATCTAGCACCATACATCAGATAATTCAGCTGTTTCCTTGCTTGACCCAGGACCTTTTTTAAGGTACAATTCCAAGTGAATTGATGGTGTTGAACCCCTGTGCTAGTTTGACTGTCCAGTGTCCAGGAACAGTAGAGTGCAGAAAGTTCATTATTGTCCAAGTGCATGGAGTATTGTCCAATGAAGAATGTTATCCATTTTTAACTTTTTGTTGTCCTTTCCTTTTCTTCTGTCACGATTCACGATTTAGAATTTTAGACAAACCAAAGAACTCCTTCTGTGACATCTCAAAATCAAATATGGAGTTCAGTAAGAATTAACACTTTCTCGAAATCAAATTTGAAGTTCAGTTAGAATTAACACTTGCAGTAGTTATAAAAATGTTCAAAAACTAATTGAAATAGGTACCAATTATAAAAAGAATTAAAACAACTCACAATAATCGAGAATCACAAAAACGGAATTTCTCTAAAAAATTATTCAAAGATTAAAGATGGCGAATGCAACAAGAACACTCTCGGTAAAGTTCGTGTGAAACCCGAATCTATCCGAGAGCGCGTTTTAACTGAACTGGAGAAATGTGGAGCATCTCCAGCTGACTGGTCAACTGACTAAATTCTATTTATGTCCTAGCTGGAGAGATTCGTTATACTTCCAGCTGACTGCCCAGGTGACTGAGTCTAGATGGATTTTTGTTGGAAATATCCAGGTGGCTGGTCAACTGATTTAATCCATAATGGAAAAATCCAGCTGTCGGGACAGCTGGAGGTCCAGTTGACTTTATACACCTGGATATTTCCACCTTAAATCCAGACTGGAAGTCACCTGCCGTGCTGTCTGGGATCGTTCACGATGACGCCACCCTATGATGATGATCGTGTATTTTTTTCTCTTCTTCAAATAAAAGCAGCTACTCATTTTTCCTCACGAGATATAGTGAACCCCAAACATCCAAGCACAGAGCAGAAAAATTCCTGCCCCGCTGGGGATCGAATCCAGGTCACCAAGCGTGCTATGCCTAGCGCGCAAACTCACTCAGCCACGGTGACTACTGGCCCTAATATTTATAGATTCAGTTGGTAAGGAATGTTGTTGGGACAAAAGAACAGAGAACCAAAAAAAAAAAACATCGTAGAAGCCAAATAGAAATGGCTTAGGATGGGTCCTCTGTATACAAAAAAAAGAAATGAAAAACAAAACAAATGATTTATTATTCCCGGTCTAAGTCTATCCCGGTAGCTCAGTGGTAAAGGCGGCATTCTGTGAATCCAAAGACTCCAGAGGTCGTGGGTTCGAAACCCAGCCGGGACATGACATGTTATACTCCCAATTGGGATTTTTACCACATAATAATAATAATATGTCTTGGGCTTACTGCTGGAATAATGGGACTTTTATAGTCCTAATCGGGCAGTATAAATAAGGCGATATTATTATTATCAACACATAGACGACCGGCATGTTTTTAGTCAATTCTCTCGTGGGACCGGCGATGTTTAGGCTATTCACAGGCGTAGTACATGCGTGTACCACCGGTGGTACACTCGGTCCATTCCGTACAGACACGCGTGCACCACCGGTGGTACACCCGGTCGTCTAAGTGTTAAGTATAACGCCCTGCAATTTTCACTCACCTCATTATACCTCAGGGCCCGCTGCAGGGCGCCTATCCCGGCCGTGGGGGCGCCCACACCATTCTGACTCGGGTCCCTGAGGGTGTAGCTCACCCCGTACAAGGGCACGCCCACTATCAACTTTCCCGCGGACACGCCCTTGCTTAGCCACGCCTCCACTGTGGCTTTCTGAAATAATAATAATGTAATGCTCTGAAATAGGTAATTACACTTTCAAAGAGGAAATGCTTCTTGCATCCTCGGTTCCCTTCCGGAAGGACGGTCCCTGGGACAAGTTTTTTAACACTTAGACGACTGGCATGGTTTTAGTAAGTTCTCCCGTGGGACCGGCGATGTTTAGGCTATTCACAGGCGTAGTACATGCGTGTACCACCGGTGGTACACCCGGTCCATTCCGTACGAACGTGCGTGTTCCACCGGTGGTACACCCGGTCGTCTACGTGTTAAATTTAATAAAACTAAATAAAACATAACTTCCTAAAAAAAAATAATAAAAAAAAATACACTCTGAAATAGAGCACGCGATTAGCTCAATGTCTAAGCACTCGCTTGCCATTCGGAAGGTCCTGGGTTCGATCCTCCGTGCCGTCAAAAATTTGTATTCTTAATTTGGTTACAAGTGTATGTAACGGATACCTTCCGGTGCGCTCGTCTTGACCCATCACCTACATGGGAAGTATTGTGTCACTTCTCGCCCATCAGAGGGGAGGCATACTGCGGGATGGGCAGGGTAAAACACAGACCACAAGCGTCTACAGTAGCTCCTGTTTCATGGCTACGAAATAAAAACGGCTGTGAAACACTCATCTTAAAAAAAAGTTAATTTTAATAAATGGTTGAAATCGTTAATTTGTATAAAAAAATCTTTTTAGTGGTAAAAAATCTCTTTTAGTCACAATTTTAGTGGGTAGCGTAGAATCATATTACTATTTGATATAGACCATATTGTTTTGATCCTAATTCCACCACTGGTCGCTGCTCACATCAAATGAGCTACTCATTTGATGATCCTTGGAGCTTTTTTTATGGAGCTACTCATTTTTCCTCACAAGGAATGTACTACGAATATCCAAGTAAGGGTCCGAAAAATTCCTGCCCCGCTGGGGATCGAACCCAGGTCACCATGCGTGCAACGCCTAGCGCGTGAACTCACTCTGCCACGGTGACTACTTTCTGAAAAAATAATGATGAGGATGTCCCAGGGTCGATGGCGCGTTGAATGCACCAGTTCTCCAAGGATCACCGAAGTTAAGCAACGTCCAGCGAGGTGAAGACTTCGTGATACAGGCATTCTGGCCCAACCCAAGCTGGGTGAGGTTAATGTGGGTAGCAGGTTTGTAAGTATCCTGCGAAGGGAGGGTAAAAACCCCCGTCGTGATAGGACCATAAAAAAGGCTTCAAAAAAAATATACAATATACAAAAAATATCTTCGAAACCAAGGGAGATCGACCTTTTTGTATGGGTATATTTTTTGTTGGAAATGGTCCAATGAATCATCAGTAGGCCGTTGTCACCATGTTTCGGGACCACCCAGTATAAAAAAATTGAGGCCAAACCTTCTGGCCAAACCCAAGCTGGGTATCCTGCGAAGGGAGGGTAATACCCCCGTCGTGATATAGGACCATGCAGTTAAAAACGACTTTAAAAAAAAAAAAAAAAATTGAAATCGGAGCAAATTTTTTTTTTACAAAAACGGACACAAAAGATGAGGATATTTCTGCGGCTGTCACTTACCACTTCCTTCACTTACCACTTCCTTCACTTACCACTTCCTTCACTTACCACTTCCTTCACTTACCACTTCCTTCACTTACCACTTCCTTCACTTACCACTTCCTTCACTTACCACTTCCTTCACTTACCACTCCCTTCACTTACCACTTCCTTCAACGGCGCGGTGAGTCCCGTAACATTATCACTGCCTATGCTGTAGTCATACGTCATGAGGCCAATCCAGTCCAGGTTTTCCTGCAGGATGGGCGGGTCGTAGTCTGGAATGGAAGATGACGTCATCAGAAAAAAAAGCAAACGAATCGGGGCTAAGAGGCGGAGAATGCCTGAGGCATTAACTTCGCTCCTCATTACAAGACAATTGTAAATCAGTATAAACAGTATAAACAGAAAAGTGAGAAGTTGTACTAGATGTACATGAATATCAGAACATACCTGGACAGCTGTTTCGAGCTTATTTGCTCTCATCAGCAGGTAATAGTTCAGAATGCATAAATATAAATTAATAATAATAATATCGCTTTATTTATACTGCCCGATTAGGACTATTAAGTCCCAATATTCCAGCAGTAAGCTCTAGACGTATTATTATGTGGTAAATATCGCAAATGGGAGGATAACTTGTCATGTCCCGGCTGAGTTTCGAACCCGTAACCTCTGGATTCACAGAGCGCCGCCTTTACCACTGAGCTACCGGGACAGACAAATTAAAATAATGCTGTTCCATTTTTTTGTATTTTTTTTTTTTATTAATTTATTGTTGATTGTTTTGTATAAAAAAACAATGTGTAAATAAATTAACGAACACAATACTTCTTTCCTTATCTTATTAGGAATGGAAACGGGACCAAAAGCCACTGGTGACTCAAAGGTCAGTTAGCTAAAAATCAACGTCAAATTCTTAATCAGCATCTCAAAATCATTGGATTTGATATGTCACATTGTCACAACCCCCATCTACGATGAATAATAAAAAAAGTTGGTCTAATCGGAACCACCGAAAATACCGGTAAATTGGAGCCGTGTTCCAAAAAGTTCAATATATCAAAAAAATTATCAGAGTAAACCCCTATTATTTTTTTATTTCAATAAAAAGTTATGACCAATTTTTCGGCCGCAGTGTGCGGTTGAAAAGTTTCGTAGTTGGTGTGGTATATAAGATCTACTTTCATACTAAATTTCAAGTCTCTAGCTCTTACCGTTCTCGAGATATCTTGTTCACAGACGGACAGACAGACAGACGCACGGACAAATGGCCGAAAACAACCATTTTTGGTATGCTGAGGCTATGATTCGTCCAGAAATGTGAAAAACTGGGTAGGTCAAATTTTCGACGAAAACAATATCTGTCTGTCCCGGTAGCTCAGTGGTAAAGGCGGCATTCTGTGAATCCAGAGAATCCAGATGTCGTGGGTTCGAAACCCAGCCGGGACATGACAAGTTATCTTCCCATTTGGGATTTTTACCACATAATAATATGTCTTGGGCTTACTGCTGGAATAATGGGACTTTAATAGTCTTAATTAGGCAGTATAAATAAGGCGATATTATTATTATTATTCTTATAGGATAAGGAAAGTAAGAACACTCACACTTCTCGATGTTGCCCACATTGCCTGACACGGCCGCTGTGAGGAGATACCCGTACTCCTTGAAAGCAGCCCTGAGTTTCACAACCAGCTTGGAGAACCCTTTCTTCCCCTCCTCAGCAGACTTGCAACTGCCCTGGACAATGGGAAGAATAATAAGGGCCGAATTATGAAACAGGATTAGATTTAATCTAACGATCAGCTGACTATAGTGCGCTGTGATTGGTTGGAAATTCCCCCTTGAGGTCGTGTTAAGGGATTAGATTTAGGGCGAAATTAATACAAACATTCTATATCACAAGTCATTACTAAGCGTCGGTTTTCCCTATCTTACACAGTACGCAATCCGTGACTTAGCGCTAGTACGCTATAGATTAACTAGGCGGTGCTAAGGAGCTGCGGAACTGCAGCACCCCCAGACGAAAAAAAGAGAGGATTTTCTCAAGTCCTATAGCTCGTACACAATGAAAATCATCACACATTTCTAGAATAATTATAATGCATAATTCCTACGATTGGCATGGTAAACAAACTCAAACTCTTTAGATACTGAGAGAGCGACTCTATAATCGTCTTCACAGTTTTTAACTTTGAAGACGGGTAAAACCTTTGTATTATTTTTTATTTTAATAATTTATCTTTGTCAAATATAATATAAAAATGTTGTTTAAAAAAATCCATTTTATTCCGGTTTATGTGGCAGCACCCCCAAAACATTTTCCCACCACCGCGCCTGTTCGCTAGGACCTAGAGTCTAGAGTTCTAGACCCTAGACCCTAGGGTCAAGGGTCTAGGCTATACTTTTTGGGAAACTGTATTGAAAATTCTCATCACCTGAGGGCAGCCAGGGTACTCATAGTCCAGGTCAATCCCTTTCACGTTGTACTTCTTGAGAAACTCGACGGCACTCGTCACCAGGATGTCCATCAGGCTTTCGTTGGCGAAGAGTTTCGGCCATGCCTCGTTGGCAGACTCACCCCAGCCCCCCAGACTGATCGACACCGTCGCCCCTTCCTTGGCGGCGCGCGTCACTAGTTTCTCCAAGAGTCCTGAGAGGAATGAGGGAAATGTGAGATGAGATGAGATTTCTGCTTATAAATAATAAAAAAATGTGTTTATTTGTGTTATTATATCACAATTTTACTGAGAAGCGCAGAATTATAATAATAATATCGCCTTATTTATACTGCCCAATTAAGACTATTAAAGTCCCATTATTCCAGCAGTAAGCCTAAGACATATTATTATGTGGTAAAAATCCTTAATGGGAGGATAACTTGTCATGTCCCGGCTGGGTTTCGAACCCACGACATCTGAATTCTCTGGATTCACAGAGTGCCGTCTATACCACTGAGCTACCGGGACAGCTGATTATAGGACTTTTCCATATCTTTATCATCCTAATATCTTATTTTTGCCCATAATTCTGCCACTGGTCGCTGCTCACATTAAAGCAGCTACTCATTTTTCCTCACGAGCTATGAGTGGACCCCGAACACCCAAGTACAGAGCAGAAAAAATCCTGCCCCGCCGGGGATCGAACCCAGGTCACCGTGCGTGCAATGCCGAGCGCGCTAAGTCACTCTGCCACGGTGACTACTTTTCTGAGATTCCTGCATATTAGGAGAAAAAAAAACTTGCATGAACAGAGAATTAGAGCTATCTGAAAGATTCAGAACCACCCGAACCTTACCATTCCCCCCCCCCACCTTTATTTTTGGGTTGGGTGGAAGAGATTGCCATAGGCAATAACCCCTCCCTTTAGTTAGGTCATCTTTATAATTATATTTTACTATTCATCTTTTTTCTCGTTTATAATTTTTATCATTACTTGTTAGTATATAATTATGTCCTATATATAATAAAGAATTCAATAATAATAATAATTTTCAAAATAAGAAGAATAAAAGAAAGAAGGTAAATGTGACCCGAAACCGCTTTCGCATTACTTCAGGGCACTTTACCTTTACATACATGCCATTCCGGGGACGGAAAAAATCGGTCAAAATTTTCCACTCCAGCCGGGATTCGAACCCGCAACCTCCGGGTCAGTAACCAATGCTCTTAACCACTGAGACACGGAGGTCCAAAATCAGTCAGTATATCAGTATAAACAGAAAAGTGAGAAGTTGTACTAGATGTACATGAATATCAGAACATACCTGGACAGCTGTTTCGAGCTGAGTTGCTCTCATCAGCAGGTAATAGTTCTGAATATCCATGCCATCAACTAACCTTTTTTTTTTTAAAAAAAAAAAAGGTAAGTGTGCTCCGAAACCGCTTTCGCATTACTTCAGGGCACTTTACCTTTACATACACGCCATTCCGGGGACGGAAAAACATCGGTCAGAATTTTCCGCTCCAGTCGGGATTCGAACCCGTAACCTCCGGGTCAGCAACCAATGCTCTTGACCACTCTGCCACGGAGGTGGGAAAAACCTTACCCAGTCCTCCATTGTCCGACAGATCGGCGGCCGGGTCCAGAATCTTCACCGTATAGCTGCTGTTGTCCAGCCCCATGAATGAGTAGACCAGGTGGCGACACAGATTATAGTCCACCGAGTCTTCGGTGAAGTTACGCTCGTGCGCCCAGCTAGTGTAGTAGCAGACCTTGGTGTGGCCCCGCCCATATGGGGCCGGCTCGGTGGCTGACACCCCTGGAAAAATAATAATAATAATATCGCCTTATTTATACTGCCCGATTAAGACTATTGAAGTCCCATTATTCCAGCAGTAAGCCCAAGACATATTATTATGTGGTACAAATCCCAAATGGGACGATAACTTGTCATGTCCCGGCTGGGTTTCGAACCCACGACCTCTGGAATCTCTGGATTCACAGAATGCCGCCTTTACCACTAAGCTACCGGGACAAAATAAAAAGATTCAGGGCCGAGTTATGAAACAGGATTAGATTCATCTAAGTGGACACTTTCCTCAACACGCTCTCTATTGGGAATTTCAACCAATCACAACGCACTGTAGTCTGATTTAATACTGTCGGGTTTTTCTTGGTTATTGTTTTAGGCGGGGTTATTACCATAGGCAATAACCCCGCCCTTTAGTTAGGACATAATATGTATATATTTTTTCTTCTTGTTTATATTATTAATATTGTCAATTTTTATATTTCATTTTTACCATTATTTGTCTGTATATTTATGTATATGTTCTACTAATAAAGAGTTTCTAAATAAATAAAATAGGATGCACTTAGTATAATCTGATCCTGTTTCAAAATTTGACCTTTAATATGGTATTTATTTATTTAAAGATGCGTGTTTCACAGCTTTTTTTATTTCGTAGTCATGAAACAGCAGCTTGCCTATACAATAGAATGCCTCCCATCTGATGGGCGAGAAGTGACCCAATTAGGTGCTGGGTCAACACGAGCGCACCGGAATGTATCCCTTACAAACAACCGAATTTTGCAAATTTTTTGTCGGCTCTGAGGATCAAACGCGGGACTTTCCGCAAGGCAAGCGAGTGTCCTACCACTGAGCTTAACCCGCAATCAGTACAGTTGTGAGAGGTTTCTCTCACAACCGTATACGTTACCGTGTACTGGATACGTTAGAAAACCGAACCGTACTGATCCCGGGTTAATCGTGCGCTTAAAGTACATTATTAATCAATGGTATTTTTCTAAATAGGTAAGCGTCTTTCACAGTTTTTCTTTATTTCTTACCTTCGAAGGTGCATACTGTCAGCACCGACAAGAAAGCACCAAATACAATTTTCATACTTTACTAATATAAATGAACTGATTTTTTAAATCAGCGACCCGTCTTAGCGAAAGAAATTAACACTGATTTACGGATTGAAATTTTGTTTTAGAGTCCCCGACCAAAAAACAAAAAAACCATCTGAGCAAACAATCGTTCCAGGTGTCAATAATTACTTACCTGTTTTTTCGTTCAGTGTGGATCCGTGACACTGAAAACGTGATCTAACTATATAATCTATAGTTGCTTACACATAGCGTGTAAATTAGAATAATAACACTCTTTAGTGGAAGGTAACCACCAGGTGAGGTCAATGTTCAAAGCATTTTCTACCACCTAACACTCAGAGTCTTATTATTATGTGGTCACGAACTCAAATTAATGAGGAAAAATTCATGCACTGGGTGGTATTCAAACCAACGGATCCCTACGTTACATGGATTACCAAACTAGCGCCTTAACCACTTCACTACCAGTGCATGGTTACTCCCGGCGAGGGTTCCCCCATTACCGACGCCGCTTTAGTTCCTCATATATAAAATTTCCACATACATATACAAGTTCCACATATATAAAATATCCAAACATACAAGTTGAATTTTATTTGCATGTTTTGTGTAAATCATAGCAAAATATCAGTAGCAACAAAATATTATTGTATACATGTAAAATCTGCTTACCTACAGTTGAGTAAATGAATCCAGACACATTTACACAGCTGCAAAAAAAATGTGTGATCCTAAAATACGATCACTACAAAAAACAGCAACAACAACAACAAAAACACTATTGACAACTTAGAAAAACTCTGAATAACCCAGCCAAGAGCGAAAAAAAAATTGCGCCACCAAAGTGTTAGTGTCAGTGTCGATGGCGCGTTGAATGCATCGGTTCTCGCAGGCTCACCGAAGTTAAGCGACGTCCAGTGAGGTGAAGACTTTGTGATGCTCACATTCCGGTCCAACCCAGGCTGGGTGAGGTTAATATGGGTTGCAGCTTTCTGAGTTTTCTGCGAATGGAGGGTAACACCCCCGTCGTGTTATTTTGACAATGCAGTTGAAAGCGACGTTGAACGCTAATTAAAAAAAGTGTTTCTTTTCCTTTTTCACGCCAATCCCCATTTTTTCCATATTTTTCTTCATGTTTCACAGAAGGTCAGAATTATCGTGATTTTCTATTATTGGCAGCTTTGAATGCTTCATCCGATTGACTTATGGAATATGACCTTGTCTACCAATAGGTACAATACAAAAAAATGAACTATCCGCTCGCGAAACAAATCATTTGTATCTCGAACGACCTTTGATGTTTAAAAAAAACTATAAGCAACAATATCATTTGTAATTTTCCCACAAACTTCTACTCTGACGCGCACGGAATTTATTATTTATTTTCCACTGTTAAAGAGGTTTTGAAAATTGCATTTTATTCTGCAACCAACCAACAAACGGAAAGAGCCTTCGGCATTAAATCTGGGCGTCCATAAAATCCTTCCACCACCGTTAGTTAGGTATCTTCCTTCTCTCATGGATGAGCAATCATATTATTTATTATCAATTGTTAAAAAACCTATTGTTTAAAAAGTTGTTAAAAAAACACTTTGTAATCTGCTACCATCTTCAGGAGTTTAGGGCATTTGTTATGGGTGTCCATTCCATGCTTCCACTACCGATGGTTAGTTTATACATAATATCTAATCTCCTCTTACCATCACGGATTTTTTTAAAAATTATTATTACCAGCTGATCATAATCTGCTCTTCTCTGTTCACCTGTTTTATTGTGTTAATAATTATTATGAGTTGTACAATAATCATGAAACAATAATCTTCCTCTTAACACAAAGTAACTGTTCCTATAAAAATTATAGAAATCTGAATTAAAATTTAGCCAGCGTCGATGGCGAGTTGAAAGCACCGGTTCTCATAGGATCGCCGAGGTTAAGCAACGTCCAGCGAGGTGAAGTCTTCGTGATGCTGGCATTCCAGCCCAACCCAGGCTGGGTGAGGTTA
This sequence comes from Bactericera cockerelli, assembly GCA_024516035.1. Taxonomy (NCBI): domain Eukaryota; kingdom Metazoa; phylum Arthropoda; class Insecta; order Hemiptera; family Triozidae; genus Bactericera; species Bactericera cockerelli. The sequence continues at coordinate 1,377,551 of CM044963.1, read as the reverse complement.
ATGTGGGTAGCAGGTTTGTGATCTTCATGCGAATGGAGTGTAATAGATACCCTCGTCCTGGTGTGACCATGCAGTTGAAAGCGATGTCAAACCCAAATTTATAGTACCAAAAACTGTATTTAAGTATTTAAATCACAATACCTAAGATCGTTACAAGTATCTTATTGAAAAGGGATCCAAACACAGATTTATAGTAAAAAGCTGCACTTACGCATGTACATACATGACAATGCCACAGATCATTATAATGAGAAGGGATCCAAACACAGATTTATAGTAAAAAGCTGCACTTACGCATGTACATGACAATGCCACAGATCATTATAATGAGAAGGGATCCAAACACAGATTTATAGTAAAAAGCTGCACTTAGGCATGTACATGACAATGCTACAGATCATTATAATGAGAAGGGATCCAAACACAGATTTATAGTAAAAAGCTGCACTTACGCATGTATGTACATGACAATGCCACAGATTTTTTTAATTGAAAAGAGATCCCAACACAGATTTATAGAAAAAAGCTGCACTTACGCACAGATTTTTTAATTGAAAAGAGAGTTCCCAACACAGATTTATAGTAAAAAGCTGCACTTACGCATGTACATGACAATGCCACAGATCATTATCAGTGCCATAATGAGAAGCGATCCAAACACAATTTTATAGTAAAAAGCTGCACTTACGCATGTATGTACATGACAATGCCACAGATTTTTTTAATTGAAAAGAGATCCCAACACAGATTTAAAGAAAAAAGCTGCACTTACGCACACATTTTTTAATTGAAAAGAGAGTTCCCAACACAGATTTACAGTAAAAAGCTGCACTTACGCATGTACATGACAATGCCACAGATCATTATCAGTGCCATAATGAGAAGCGATCCAATGGCCACCTTTCTCGAGATAGACCGGCTGGGTTGGAGATTGAATCCGGGCATTTTGGACAGCACGGAAATACGACTCGGGATAAACGGAACGTAAGTTTTCGAAACGAATCGTAGGTGTTCCAAATAGAACGTAGTTGAACACAATTATCAGTTAACGGAACGTAAGACCGCACAATAATTCGGTTAAAAAATAGAAAGTGTTCGAAACGAAACGTAGGTGTACATGTACAAAATACTCACGGAACGTAAGTGTTCTAAACGAAATGTAAAATGATTGATTAAAAGAACGTAAGTGTGCCAATGTTAACGGAACGTACCTAATAGTTCTTAACGAAATGTAAAATGTTTGGTTAAAGCAACGTAAGAGTGCACAGTAATTGATCAACGAAACGTAAAATGATTGATTAAAGGAACGTATGTGCGCTAGTCAGTTAACGGATCGTAAGTGTTCTTCACGTAATGTAAAATGTTTGGTTTAAGCAACGTTAGTGTGCAAAATAATTGATTAACGAATTGTAAGTGTTCCAAACGGAACGTAGTGTAGGTGCACAAAATTTAAGTGCGCACAATGGTACTTGGTTTACGAAACGGACGTGTTCTAAACGGATCGTAGGTACTCTTTAAATTATTAGGTGTATATAACTAAAAAGTTGAAAAACACCACTTTAATATAATAGAATATAGATAGACAACGCAGTTTTTTTCTCTCACTAGACTAGGTACATTTTTTCAAGTCATTTAAGAAAGCTGTTTTTTTCATTTAAAAAATAACCGTTTAAATTATTTGGTATTGCAAATGAACACTAGTTTTTAGTTTATTTTAGTTAAATCACTTTTTACCTAGTTAATACATTAATAATTTAAAAAAAATGAAAATAAACATGAACTTTTATTTTCAGACATTCAAATTTCATCTCTTCTTTACAATGAATACGTGGGTCACCAGAGAAACGTAACCAATATCGGGGAATTACTAAATTTCTAAAATTAGAAAAGTACTGTGTTCTTTCTGTAAAATAATATTTTTTTGTTCCGATTTCAATTTTTTTTCTTCACCGAAACCACTTAAAAAATCCAAACCCGTCCAAAAAGAAGATAACTAACGAGAACAAATAATGAAAATAGCTAATATAGGAACAGATGTGTGATGGTTTCAGCGCAGTAGTGTAATACTCGTCAACAGACAAATGCATACTTTATAAAAAATAAAAATACCCTACCAATTATGGACACAATACTTCCTCGTGATTGGTTCACATTGTATACACTTGGCAATTTTGAGATTTTATACTACCTAAATCACTTGTATCTCCAAAACATTTTAACCGATTCTCTTTTGAAATCAGTAGTTTCTGAGATTTACGCCTTACAAGGAATGTAGAAATTACCAGACAGACACAGGACCAAAGTTACTCAGGAGGTCATGAAACGTCCAGAAATATGAAGAAAAGAAAAAAAAAATGAAATCGGAGCACAGAAATATTTATTTATTACAAAAACGAACACAATACTTCCGATTTCCAATATTAGAAATTTATCGGAAGTAAAAACACTCACATGAATATTTACCACTTATGAATAGGAGTTGAATTAGTACCTGGGAGTCTGTACAAAAGGTAGACTTATTAGAATTCTATTAAACCATGTTGTGAAATGACGGAATCACTGTGGTTTGTGGTTCCTCTTATTTTATTTTTTGTGGGTGTGTGAATCTGTGAACGTCGTATAGGCACAATAGACTATATTATAGTCTGTCCCGCTAGCTCAGTGGTAAAAGCGGCACTCTGTGAATCCAGAGATACCAGAGGTCGTGGGTTCGAAACACAGCCCGGACATGACAAGTTATCCTCCCATTTGGGATTTTTACCACATAATAATATGTCTTGGGCTTACTGCTGAAATAATGGGACTTTAGTAGCCCTAATCGGGTAGTAGGTATAAATAAGGCGATATTTTTTTTTTTTTTTTAAGTGGGGTTTAACGTCGCTTTCAACTGCCATGGTCATATCACGACGGAAGGCGATATTATTATTATACATATATAACTGTGTGACACCGACCTCAGTAGCTTGATCGATAAGACGGTGGGCTTGTAACCTGGAGGTCGGTGGTTCAAGGGTGGTTCAAGTCCCGGATTCAGAGTAGATTTTAGAAAAGCGAGTTTGACTAGCTGTTGATAAAACGTGATTAATACAAATAAGATAACTACATATACATATAGGGAGGTGTCCATAAAGTCGCACCCCACCCCAGTATCTCAAGGACGGCTGAAAATACTTAATTTTTTGGAGGATTAAGTTTCTGATTTTTTTTGCCTACACTGCCCCAGTCAGGCTGGGTACGGACCAACTTTAAAATTATAAATAGAATGGTATGTCTTGTGGAATATTTTTTAAAGGTTTCATTTAAAGAAGTTCATTGCTATAAATTTCAGTGAGTAACGAGTTACCGTTCGCGAGATAAGTATAGGGTCGGCCGTCCTGGCTAATATCCCTATGTTCTGAACTATAACTCATTAACCTGTAACGGATCCCTACGCTACCTGGATTACCAGACTAGCGCATTAACCACTTGACTACCGGTGCACGTATCAATATGTGCACTTACGAATCTCACCCAGTGCATGAATTTTTCCTCATTAATTTGATTTCGTGACCACATAATAATAAAACTCTAAGGGTTAGGTGGTACCTTCCACTGACTTTACTAACAATACTTCACTTTACTAAATCTACGCTGAAACCGGGAGTTAAACCACCGACCTTCAGGTTACAAGTCCGCTGCCTTGTCGATCAAGCTACTGAGGTCGGTCAATATCCTAAACAATAAAAAAGATAACCAGCATTGATAAACTATACACAGATGTCCTAACTAAAGGGCGGAGCTATTGCCTATGGCAATCTCTTCCACCGAACCCATGTTTTAGGTCACAAAGCGAGGAAAGTTTCAGTCCTGTATCGTCTATAGTCTATACAGCCATTTCCTAAAGCGTCACATCGCCCGGAGTTAAAACAATAGGTAAAATCAACACTGCCAGAATATTTCAGTCAATTCGGTTGCACCTGTCCAAAGTGTCTATGCTAGAGATCTGTTGAGCGGAAATAATCTAGTTGTGTTATTCTGTCAGGACAATGAACAAAAAAATCATATAAATATGAGGTAGGTACCTCAGATCTCTTCTTATATCGTTATTATTATTATTTTACACTTTATTAATAAGGAAATAATATACAGATATATGCAACACAGATAATTACAAATTAATATACAATATAAGAAGAAGTAAAAAGAGAAAAAAATAAAGAAAAAATAAATAAATATATACATAATTATGTCCTAACTAAAGGGCGGGGTTTATTGCCTTTGGCAATCTCTTCCACCCAACCCTTATTGGGTGGAAGAGATTGGCAATTTTTTTTATTTCTTTATCACCGACCTCAGTAGCTTGATTGATAAGTTTACATTTTTGTTTCCATAAGTTGTAATAATTTTTCCTATATTGAGTGTAAATCCTTAATCTAATTTATTCTATACAAAACAAAAAAAATTGCGTGTGTTCCCTGAACTGTGCTAGAGAATGTATATTGGTATCTAAGGTCGGTTAAGGTCGGTTTCGGCATGGATTTAGTAAACCCCGCCCTTTAGTTAGGACTTATGTTTTTATATATTTTCTATTCTTTTTCGTTTTTATTGTATATATTGTTTCCAATTTTTTCATTGTTAAAATAATTATTTGTATGTACACAATGTCCATTTATACCTAATAAAGCGTTGTATAATAATAATAATAGAGAAACTGTGATATCACGAGAGGGATTAACACAAATATGATAAATTATCTCTTAAAATATACATTATTCCCGGTCCAGCCCAGGCTGGGTGTGGGTGGCTATTCTGTAAGTTTCCAGTGATGATGAAAGAATTTGCTCTAAAACTGGGACGCGCCAGCCACGGACAAAAACCGTAATGAAATTTTGGACTTGATAGAGGCCGAGTGATGTAGCCATGCGCGGATATAGCCCTCTGTACCGGGGGGGCACAATCGCACAATATACCTAACTAGCGGGTTGCACCCGCCGCTTCGCAAGCCCATCACCCCCCCCCCACACACACACACACACTCAAACACACACACACACACACACACACACACACACACACACACACACACACACAAATGTCAATATTTTTCGTGTCACCCATCCATTTCTTGGAGCTCAGGAATGGCTCATCAGAACTTCGCGATCAATATGTCAAATGAAGACTCCAAGCCTTGCAGAATCATTCTCGCTCTGAGTTGATAGTTCGTCACGAAGAATTGCGAGAAAAAATGTCATTCAGGTCAAAAAACGTAAATACTTTTTGTTTACCCATCCATTTTATGTCCTTACTCAACGTAGTTCAAGAACGGCTCATCAGAATTTCGTGATTGATATCTCAAATGAAAACTTGAACCCTGCGAAAAATGTTTTTTTGGTCGAAAAATGTGATTTTTTTGTGTCACCCATCCATTTTATGTCCTTACTCAACGTAGCTCAAGAAGGGCTCATCAGAATTTCGTGATTGATATCTCAAATGAAAACTTGAACCCTGCGAAAAATGTTTTTTTTGGTCGAAAAATGTGATTTTTTTGTGTCACCCATCCATTTTTTGTCCTTACCCCGTGTAGCTAAACCCTAGAGATATATTCCCTGATCCAAATAGACCTATAGGTAGATTTTCAGGTTTCTCGGACAATCTGTGTGGATTTGACAACTTTATTATTTAGTAATTTCTTATTGGTGTTAGAATTGGGAATTATTTTGGGGCCCGTGCCCCCTAAATTATTGAGATTTTTTTAACGGGATTAGTCTTAGAATTGGGAATTCTTTTGGGTTCTGTGCCCCCCTAACATATTGAGATTTTTTTACGGGATTAGTCTTAGAATTGGGAATTATTTTGGGGCCCGTGCCCCCCTAACTTATTGAGATCTTTTTTTTTAACGGGATTAGTCTTAGAATTGGGAATTATTTTGGGTCACGTGCCCCCCTAACTTATTGAGATCTTTTTTTTACGGGATTAGTCTTAGAATTGGGAATTATTTTGGGCCCCGTGCCCCCTAACTTATTGAGATCTTTTTTTTTTTTTTAACGGAATTAGTCTTAGAATTGGGAATTAATTTGGGTCCCGTGCCCCCCTAACTTATTGAGATCTTTTTTACGGGATTAGTCTTAGAATTGGGAATTATTTTGAGGCCCGTGACCCCCTAACTCATTGAGATCTGTTCTTAAACGGGATTAGTCTCAGAATTGGGAATTATTTTGGGGCCCGTGCCCCCCTAACTCATTGAGATTTTTTTTTATATACGGGATTAGGTATAACGAAATTAGAGAAACACCGCTTACCGAAAAAATCTGGGGGGGCACGTGCCCCCCCTATATCCGCGCATGGATGTAGCGCACTAGGGTTGCATACAAGGAGACCTGGGTTCGATTCCTAGCAGCGTAGACATTTTTCTGCTCTGTCATTGAATGTTCAGGTCCACTTATACCTCGTGAGGAAAAATGAGTAGTTGCTTTGATGTGAGCAGTGACGAAAGGGTGGACAAATGACAAAATAAGATATCAAAGATACGGAAAATGATACTATAGTTCTGTGCTACACACTAAAATTGTGATATAATAAAACAAAGAAACACATTTTTACTTTCCTTATCCTTTTTTTTGGGAAACCATGCAAATGTCATATGACGGCGAAGGAAATCCTCATGGATAAATGGCAATTTCTGCGACCGAGATGAAAAACTCAACCCTGCAAACCCATCACCGAAGCTCGCCAGATAATGTTCGACTCTTACCAACTAAAACCTTTTCGACTATGACTCTTTACATGGGAAATGTCAACCGGAACCACGTGAATATTACTTCAGTTTTTGAATCCTATGATAAGGAAAGTATTGTTTTCGTCGAAAATTTTACTTACCCAGTTTTTCACATTTCTGGACGAATCATACCAAAAAAGTTGTTTTCGGCCGTTGGTCCGTGCGTCTGTCTGTGTGTGTGTGAACAAGATATCTCGAGAACGGTAAGAGCTAGAGACTTGAAATTTGGTATGGAAATTAGTTTTACTCGTATACACCAGACGAACCACGAAACATTTTGGTTGAAATCGGTGCTTCACATTTATTTTTATCTAACTCCTCTGACCGTTGAGTCACCTGCAATGGCGCCATTGGTGTCACACCAGATATTTTTATTTTACAAGTTATGTTGTCAGTTGTTTACAAGCTGTATTTTGCTATCTTCGTCATGACTGCACAAAAAAATGTACGTCATGTATTTTTTTTACTGATAAATTTATAATAGTTACAGTAGTAACAGCTGCGTTTGTATGGTTATCGATCATAATTACAAGTATTATCAATCATATAATGATGATAGCACGACCGAATTTCGCCAATTATACAGGGTTGAAAAAGCGAAAAAATTAGTCATAAATTTTTTTTTCAGTCCAGGCACAGGGCAGTTCCAGACTGACACACGTACGTATTGTGTATATTACACGAAATGTTTATTCGCTCCTTTCACCCAATCAACAAGTGAAATTTGGTATGCAAATTGACATCTTAAATCTAATTGCAAATTTGCAAATCAAATTGCAAATTTGGTTGTATTACCACCACACACTGAATATGTCAAAAAACAGCAAATTATAATCATATTATCTATTAATAGTATAATAATAATAATAATTAATATTTATAGTAATTATGATAATAATAGATAGATGACATTACAAGTTGCCAAATTTTGACAGTAAAATCAAATCGAACAAATATTTAAACATTGAAATGATGATTGTCTTTTTTAATTAACGGATCAATATATCATTAGAAGTGTTAGAGTATTGGCTAGATATTGGCCAGATTGTATTATGATGAAAATCTGGAAATATATTCAGTCTATCTTCTGATACTTTACTAGTTTCGAAATGTGTTCTTTCTCTCTGCCTTTTCTAATAAATTAAAACATGGTGTCAGAGTGTATTTTTTCAAATTTGATTTTTGAAAGTTATTCTTTTGATTTTATCAAATTGAAATAAAGTTAACAATGAAAGAAGAGGAAATCAAAGCTTTGATTTCTAAAGAAGTTGAGAGATGTACAGTGATATTGAGCCAGCAGAACAAGGAGCTACAGAAGCAGTTGGAGGAGCAGAGGAAGAGGGGAACTGACAAACAAGTGGTCAACATCCCGTGCCCGTCTCCATTGCAGCTGAGTGGAAATGTTCGCGAGAATATCCTGTTCTTCTCAAAGATGTGGAATGAGTACCTGGCAGCTAGCAGGTTACAAGATGAGCAAGAAAAGACAAAGATAGCGTTAATGATGAACATCATTGGAAGTGAAGCGGCTAGGATCATCTTCAAAATAGTCAACCTTGAGGAGAAGGAGATGACAGTGGAGAAAATCATGACAGCGCTGCTACAAAAGATGAGTCCAGAAATCAATGTACGCTATGAAAGATTCGTGTTCAACTCAATGAAACAAAACAATGGAGAAGAATATCAAGCCTACTTTCTTCGGCTAGGAGATCAAGTGAAGCTGTGCGAGTACAAAACAATGGAAGAAGAAATAATGATTGACAAGATTATTTGCTCCATCTGGAACGTGAAGATGAAGGAGAAACTGTGGATGAGGGAAAAGTTGAATCTGGCAGAGGTAGTGCAAATGTGCCGCGCAGATGAAGAATCAAGAAAGCAGATTGATTGCATCAATGGAAAACTGAACGAGGTGAACAAAATAGCAACAAGGAGCAGAGAAGAAGCAGTGCCGAGAAAACCAGTGACGGGAAAACAGTGTTTGAACTGTGGAGGATTGTGGCACCCAACACTGAAGCAATGCCCTGCCAGGAATAAAACGTGTTACAAATGTAACAAGAGAGGACATTGGTCCAAAGTATGTCTTGGTCAGACGGACGTCAAGCAAGTGACGGGAAGTGATAGTGAGAGTGAACGTGATGTCATGAAAATTGAGAAGACTGGAAAAAATGGAGTGTTTTCTAATCTTGACTTTATATTACCAAGCAGTAAGGTAAAGTCAGTCAGGTGTCAGCTGGATACTGGAGCTGACTGTAATGTGATTGGCTTCACACAGCTTTTGGAAGTCCTTGAAAAAAATGAGTGTCAAGAATTGATGAAAACTAGCATCAAGCTGAGGGCTTTTGGTGGGACACCCATAAAAGTGGTGGGTTCAATATTTTTAAAAGTTAGACGTCACAAAAGTTTATACAATATTTTGTTCATTGTAGTTGACAAAGATCATTGCCCACTTCTGTCAGCTAATGCTTGTGAAATGTTAAAGCTCATACACTTCTGTAATCAGATTTCTAGTGAATTTCAGGTAGAAAGTCAACATGAAGAACCAATCATTAGAGAGTTTGCTGATGTGTTCCAAGGCATTGGTAGAATGAAAGGAGACGTGCAAATTGAAATCATCAACGGCAGAGCACCTGTGAGACAAGCACCACGGAGAATTCCCATCACAATGCGTGAAGACTTAAAAAAGGAACTTGATGAGATGGAAAAGATGGGTATCATTCAGAAAGAAACAGACTATACTGACTGGGTGAGTAATCTCACAATAGTTAGGAAAGATAACAAGCAACTCCGTATCTGTTTAGACCCCAAATTTTTAAATGAGGCAATTAAAGATACCAAGCAACAATTACCAACATTAGATGAAGTTTTGCCTGAATTAAGAGATGCAAAATTTTTCTCAACAGTGGATGTTAGGAAAGGATTTTGGCAAGTACCTCTCACAGAAGAGAGCAGCAAGTTGACAACATTTTGGACACCGTTTGGGAAGTTCCGGTACCTGCGTTTGCCATTTGGTATTGCTACAACAATGGAAATCTTCCAGCAGAAGATGTTAGAGGTGACAGCGGGCCTGAGTGGTATCTATGTTCTGGCTGACGATGTTCTCATTGTAGGTAAAGGAGATACTAAGAGGGAAGCAAGTAAGAATCATGATGAGAATTTTAAAGCACTTCTAATTCGCTTGCGCGAAGAAAATGTTAAACTCAATCTTGAGAAGTTGAAGTTCAAAGTGGAAGAAATAAAATTCTTTGGTCATATTCTGTCCTCGGAAGGTGTAAAACCTGACAGTAAGAAGGTAATAGCAATCACTGAAATGCCAAAACCTGACAATAGGGAAGGTGTTTTACGTTTTTTGGGCATGGTGACCTATCTAGCAAGATACATACCAAACCTGTCTAGTCATTCTGAGCCGCTAAGAGAGATAACCAGAAACAACAGTGAGTTTATTTGGGGTGATAAACAGGAAGAATCGTTTAACAAGATAAAACATCTAATTGCAAAAACCAGCCTGCTGAAGTATTTTGATGTTAATAAACAGATTTTAATACAAACTGATGCATCGTCATTTGCCTTGGGATGTGCCCTGATGCAGGATGGATTTCCGATAGCATACGCTTCCAAGACTTTGACAAGCACACAGCGGAACTATGCTCAAATTGAAAAAGAGATGCTGGCCATTGTGTTTGCTTGTAAAAAGTTTGATCAGTACATATGTGGGAACAACATAATCGTTGAAACTGATCACAATCCTTTGGTGAGTGTATTCCAAAAGTCTCTTCTTAAAACTCCAAAGCGTTTACAGAGCATGATTTTGTCTTTACAGCGCTACAACATTCACGTGAAGTACAAGCGAGGCAAAGAGATGTACCTCGCAGACACACTGTCTCGTGCTCCTGTGAGCATGGAAAACTAGGAGAAACAGCTGGACGTGTACGAGTTGAACAGTTTTGACTTTGTTAGCCGGATCAAAGAGTTGAGAAAAGGGGTACACTACCTAGAGAACAGAAAAGGGTCAATAAGTGATAAGTCATTGGAAAATATAAAAAAAGAAACACTTAAAGATAAACAGTTACAAAAGTTGTATCAGCAAATAAAACAAGGCTGGCCTGAAAATAAACAAAATGTTGATAATCTTTTAAAGTGTTTTTGGAACTTCAGAGCCGATCTAGTTATTGAAAATGAATTTATTTTGAAAAGTAACCAAATTCTCATTCCGCAGAGTCTCAGGAAGGAGTTTCTTGACAAGTTACACTTGAGTCATCTGGGTGTGGAAGCTACATTGAAACTGGCTCGAGAGACTGTGTTCTGGCCTGGGATAACGGAGGATGTGAGGAACAAGGTGGCGGCATGCGAGACGTGTGCTAAGTTTGCACCCAACCAACAAAGAATGAAGATGATGACAAACATCATTCCTGAGAGTCCATTTGAGATCGTCAGTATGGATGCATTTGAAGTGACCATCAAGGATAAGAAGAGAAGATTCTTGATCACTGTGGACCACTACTCAGATTTCTTTGAGTTAGACGAGTTGCCTGACATGTCAGCTAAGAGTGTAATACTTATTTGTAAAAGAAATTTTTGTCGGTATGGAATTCCTTCTTTGGTAATTTCAGATAACGGAACAAATTTTGTCAATAAAGAATTTGACAAGTTCAAAGAAGAGTGGGAGTTTGATCACGAAACAAGCAGCCCTTTCCATCAACAAGGAAATGGTAAAGCAGAGTCAGCTGTCAAGATCGCAAAGCAATTAATACAGAAAGCAGTTCATGATAATGTGGATTTCTACAAAATGTTGTTAGTATGGAGAAATACACCAAATAAAACAAATTATAGCCCTGCTCGTAGATTCATGTGTAGGTGGTTGAGATGCCAACTACCCAGTATTGATAAATATCAGAACATTGTGGACCCTGAAGAAGTTCAGATCAATATTAAGAATAAATAAATAATAAATAAATGCCCGCAGCACGGGTGTATACAGGGTGGACCAAAAAAAACGTTTACACCCGTTAATGGTAGATTACTGACGACATTTCCAGGCCGGATCTGGAATCCGTTTTTTCGGATTCGCCTTCGTAACTGCACAAAGTGATTTTTTGTAACTTTCCAAAAAAGTCCGACTTTGGCTTATTCTTCGGGTCAGTGCTTTGTTTCTGTTTAAGATGAGTTGATTCTGAACAGTTCTGCAGAAAGCCAACAAAATTTCGATGTTTTAAGCTACACTATTTTGTTTTTTATGGTTTGGTTTGTCATATTTTTTCACACCTGAACAGAAAAAAAACACTCGAAAAAACTTTTTTACTAAATAAAACACTCGACATTTGTCCGAACAAATTTTGGCACAGACACGGGCAAGTTTGATAAAAGTTGGCGGCCGCCCCGAGGATGCTAAAAAATAATTTTACGATTTTTTATCACGTGATCTTCTGGGAAAAATTATTAGATGTTTGCCAAAAACTCTTCAAAATTCCTAAGAGTTTTCTAGCTGTAGACTGTGTAAGGGCGTCTTGTATTGTTTACAAAATTTGTTTACATTGCTGTTTTTGAATACCGCGGTCTTACATGTCTTCATCAGCCAGTTTAGGAAAATTCAAATAATAGTTTTCGTGCTTTACAGATTGTCAGTGGTGTTAGCTAGATGTGCTTGCGCTAAGAGTATTAGTCATATGACCGATGTTCAATTCTCGACGATCAATATTTTTTTAATTATCAAAAAAAATCTGATGGAATATTTTATTCATACCTGTATCTGACTTGTTGTAACACCAACAACTTATGGTTTCTTTGGAGGTAATACCATATGTAAATTGAGTTATATCAGATACTATTGGTATCATAATTCACATAATTATTATTCATGTAAGACCCTGAGAGACTGCCTTGATAATGGATGGTTTTTCTTATGCTTCCCTAAGAGAGAAAATAAACTGGTGAATTTTCCTAACGAAAGTAGAGTTCATAAAATAATGCCAGGTAAATATGTAGGTAGGTTCTTCTATCATAAACAATACTAATTAAATAACAAATATTTACCGACTGCCAACTTCTAATAGAAATCCTGAAAAAAAAAACAAGATAATATTTTGTAAAATGAATAAAATTTTATTATGTTTTATACTATTTGGGTATAATCAAAAAGGTATTAAAAATAAACATTTTGTCTGAGTATGTTCAATGAGAAACGATTAGAAGCGCACGATTAGCTCAGTGGTAAGCTAGTCACTTGCCATGCGGAAGATCCCACCCGGGTCCGAACGCCAGAGACAGCAAATCATGTTCCGTCTAATGTTGCGGAAGATTTCAGGTTTTTCTGTCAGGTCATCAAATGCCAACAGGATTCTTGCTACCAGATTCTGCTACTCTTGCGTCTCCACTGGTATTTCGTAAACTATGTTTTTCACGTGATCCCAAATGTTCCTGTTGGCAGCTCCATATTCTGCAGAATGCAAATCTGCCATTTCAGCATCCGAATAATAATTATTATGTAACTTGTACTAAAAAAACTCAAGAAGTTTAAAAATAATATTTCATAGAATGCAGAAAAATATGCTTGAAAACTATCATCGAGAAACAAACAATCATTCATTTGACTGGCCTTTAATTAATTCCAAGGAAAATAATTATCAGACATAAATAGCTAATTACTCTTTGAGTACAAGACGACCTTACACGGTCAACACTTTTAAGATTTTGAACATCATTTTTTGAGACTTACCTGGTTCGTTTTCCCAGAAGATCACGTGATAAAAAATCGTAAAATTATTTTTTAGCATCCTTGGGGTGGCCGCCAACTTTTATCAAACTTGCCCATGTCTGTGCCAAAATTTGCTCGGGAAAATCTTGAGTGTTTCAAAATGTAAAAAACTTACATGAGAATTTTTTTTCTATTCAGGTGTCAAAAAAGATGCCAAACCAAATCGTAAAAAACAAAGTAGTGTAGCTAGAAACATCGAAATTTTGTTGGCTTTCTGCAGAAATGTTCAGAATCAACTCATCTTAAACAGAAACAAAGCACTGACCCGAAGAATAAGCCAAAGTCGGACTTTTTTGGAAAGTTACAAAAAATCACTTTGTGCAGTTACGAAGGCGAATCCGAAAAAACGGATTCCAGATCCGGCCTGGAAATGTCGTCAGTAATCTACCATTAACGGGTGTAAACGTTTTTTTGGTCCACCCTGTATTTACGAGCCTAGCTCTATTTACAAACAGAAAACAAATAACATGAATATATCACATAAGAAAGGTTTAAAAAAATAATAGAAACAATGCGGCAAAACACTATAACAGGAGGACAGCAGAAAGACTTCCTCTGGCAATTGGAGAGCCTGTTTGGTACAAGCAAGATCCTTGTGATAAAGAGTGGAAAAAAGGAACAGTACAGTCAAGAGAAAATGAGAGGTCCTACAACATCGAAACATCAAATGAGAATATTTTAAGAAGAAATGAAATACACATAAAACCACGAGTTATTCCAGAGGAGATTCCCGAGCACAACTTGGATCCTGGAGAAGGGACTTCAATGACCTGTCAGGAATCTCAGGAGTCTGAGCAAGTCAGCAGCAATGAAAATGTAGTGCAGGATCCTGAGGAATCTTCTAAGTATTCCCGCCCTAGAAGACAGTACAATCTTCCCAAGAAATTTCAAGATTATTTCATGTACAAATAATAATGTTTTCTCATGTGTATTTTTTTATTCTAGAGAAGGGGATGTTAGAGTATTGGCTAGATATTGGCCAGATTGTATTATGATGAAAATCTGGAAATATATTCAGTCTATCTTCTGATACTTTACTAGCTTCGAAATGTGTTCTTTCTCTCTGCCTTTTCTAATAAATTAAAACAAGAAGAGACTGATGGATATCTGTCACGTTTTTGTTTTCATTTGGTATACAACAACAAAAAATCAAGTAGAAATATTATCAGCTCAATATTGAAAAAAACGGAACAAAAAAAAAACTTTCTATACCTTATATTAATAAGGTATAGAATGTTTTTTTATTTTTTTTTTGTTTTAATTTCAAAATTAACGAATAGGACTGAATTGTGCCTTCTAATGTACCAAATGTAAAAACAAAAATAAATGTTCATGTACTTAATAATAAAACTCTTTAGTGGAAGCATTTTCTACCACCTAACCCTCAGTCTTGTTATTATGTGGTCACAGACTCAAATTCATGCACTGGGTGGGATTCAAACCAACGGATCCCTACCTGGATTACTAGACCAGCGCGTTCACCACATGACTACCAATGCACGGTAGTCTATAGCTTATCTATATGTAGGTAATAGAAAGTAAGAATTACAGTTAAAAAAAATAAAAATCTAGCTAAGGAATAAATAAATTTTCAACAGACAATAAATTATCACAGTTTTTTCAATAGTTATGGGGCTTCAACTTACAACTCCCTTTTGCTCGTTAAGTGTCCGAGCTGCTTACTCACTCAACCTGAGTGGGGCCGTGACAGCAGCAGATACAGCAGGACCATTTCCGATA
>CM044963.1:1335030-1362212 GCA_024516035.1 Bactericera cockerelli | reverse complement strand
AGGGTTAGGTAAAATACATAGAAGGCCATGCCTCAAGAATATAGTAGGGTTAGGTAAAATACATAGAAGGCCATGCCTCAAGAATATAGTAGGGTTAGGTAAAATACATAGAAGGCCATGCCTCAAGAATAAAACAACTGGACTAATTGATAAACAAAAACAAACTGATCAGATGATTGATAGCATTAAACTTTGAAATGAACGATAGGTAATCGGAAAGGTATACAATAGGTATACATAATAGTTTACTACCTGCAACATGAAATCGGAGGAATAGGTATGCGGAAGTTGGGTCACCTAAAATTTTTTCCGGAGCAATAGGTATCCGGAGCAATAGGTACCTCATTAAATCGGAGCAAAAGGATGCTGCCCGTTTTAACGTCCTGACTTGAGGTAGACAGGACGGGGTTTTTACCCTCCATTCGGTGGGAATCGTTCCAGGTATTCAACCTAACTCAGTCTGGGTAGGGTTTTACTAGCCTCACATGTTCGGAGGAAAACTCCTACAATGTTTCAATTTTTTTTTTTTTTTTTCAATTATTTATTTATTGTACAGAATGTTACAAGGACATGTGGTACAAAAGTCAATGATAAAATAAAAATACATAATTATTAAGTTTAAATGATAAATATTAAAAAAAAAACTAAATATAACTAAATATAAATTAGAAAATATAACTAAAGCTACAACTTAGTAAAGGTGTACCTACCTGAAAGAAAGAAAATGAAATCGTTAATGTAAATTTCTCTCTCTCTCAAAAAAAAAAAAAAAATAGTAGTAAACGGTTTTTATTGATAAACTAGCTTGTTTGTCTCAATGCCTCACTCAGCTCTTCAAGTGAGTACGGGGATACATTTAGAAGGAATGTTTTCAGGGCGGACTTAAAGGTAGTTTGTCCCAGATGTTTTAGGTGTTCAGGTAAGTTATTGTAAATATTTATCCCTGTGCCCAAATATGACTTGTTAAAAATTATTTCTTTGGTGGTAATAATATTGTCTCTATTGCGTGTATTATAGCTGTGAATATCACTGTGTCTCTGGAGAGTGTCTTTAACTTTATGGATGAGAGTACATGTGTCCAGGGCCAGCTGTCCATACAAAGTTAAGATTTCATCTCTTTTAAAAATGTCTCTACATGAAATAAATCTTCTAAGACCATAGACTGTGCGCAAAGCTCGCTTTTGCAGAAGAAATATGGATTTGGCATTAGAGGAAAAGCCCCAGTAGATAATGCCGTAACTTAGTAGGCTGTGAAAATAGGAATGATATGTTATCAAGGCGGGGCCAGAGTCAACGTTTTTTCTGATCGAAGAAATGGCGAAAATGGCGGATGAGAGTTTGTTATGGAGAGTTTCGATGTGTGATCGCCATGTCAGTCTATTATCCAGCACGATTCCCAAAAATTTCACTTCCGTTGTGGGAGATATTACCAGACCAGCTTCATTTATGGGGACTAAGTTGCTTAAGGCAGTGGGGTTGAAATAAATATAATTTGTTTTAGTTGAGTTTAGGTGTAACCTGTTCGCTGAGAACCACCCCTGAATTTTGTTGATGACAGAAGTAAGGTTTATGAAAGCTTCAGATCGATCTTTACCAGAAACTAAGATGCTGGTGTCATCAGCAAATAAAGTAAACTTGGAAATTTCCGGTGGAGAACAAAAAATCAGGTCATTAGCGTAGATTAAAAACAGGAGAGGTCCCAATATGGATCCGGTGGGTACGCCCAAATTAACATTTTCTGGTTCTGATATTGCAAAAAATTTGGTTCCATTCCTAATACTAGGTATTTTAGTTTTGTAAACTCGATTCAAAAGGTATGATTCGAACCAGCTTAACGCCGCCCCTGATACACCATATTGCACCCGTAGTTTCTCCAAGAGAATGAGAGGGTTAACACATTCAAAGGCCCTGCTAAGATCGCAAAAAAGGCCAATGGAGTGCTTTTTTCGTGAAAGTGAACTGTCGAGATCATTTAAATAATTTGCAATCGCCTCACTTGTCGATCGCCCGGCCCTGAAACCAAACTGTTGGTCTACAAGTAGCTTGTTTTCCTCTAGATAGATATTAAACCTATAGTTCACAATCTTTTCTAAGATCTTTGATAGACAATTTAGGAGGGAAATAGGCCGGTAATTACTAACGTCAGCGGTGGATCCTTTCTTGTGAATAGGGGAAATTAAGGAAGATTTAAAACACTCTGGGAACACTCCTGAACTAAATGAGCAGTTAAAAATATTTGCTAAGGGCTCTGCAATAAGCTCAATAATAATTTTGATGAAATACATAGAAATAGAGTCTTCTCCACAAGATGTTTTGCTCTGAAAATTCTTTACTATTTTAATTATTTCAACAGGATTTGTTGTACGAAGAAAAAATGCCTCATGTGGAGGGGGGATGGTAGTGCTCATAAGATGTAGGAAATCTAAGTGATTTGGAGTCCGTAAGTTTGTGGAGTTTAGAGATTGGTTCAAGGAGAGATGAACACCAGAAGGTTGATTGACAATATTAATTATGGACATATTATTATTGTGACTAGGAGGTTGAAAATGACTAGAGGGTTGATATTGACTAGGTGAGCTATATTCTAATGGCGCATTCACAAAGAAGTTATTAAATAACTCCGCAACTTGTTTCGGGTCCCTCACTTCACCACTCCCCTCCTGCACAAGATGGATCTGTTCTTGCTGCTTGTTTGAAGTTTTACTATAGGAACGAACTATATCCCAGATTGTTTTACCTTTTTTATTAGGTCGGGCATTTCTAATTTTATTAATTGTATCTATTTTTTTTGCTGCTTTGACAACATTTGATAAAACTTTGCAGTATCTTCGAAAATAATTCAAGAGAAAAGGATCTTGCGATTGTTTACAGATTTGGAATAATTCTCTCTTGTGGGCACTAGAAATAGTTATACCCTTTGTGATCCAAGTTTTTTTATTTCTATTAATTTTAATTGTTTTAAGAGGGAAATGTTTGTTAAAAAGATCAAGAAATACTTGGTAAAACACTGATAATTTTTGGTTAACATCATTCAAACCATATAGAGAAGAAAAGTCCAAAGTAGCCAAATCTTGCTTAAATTTATTTACTTGGTGCGACTTAAATGTACGCATGGTAATTTTTTGGCACTCACTAATCTCGTCCACTGTAAAATTAATTACTTGGGCGTACTTATGATCGCCTAGACCGCTGAAAATGTTTTTTTGGTGGTTTATAATATTAGAAGAGGGGAAGTTTACTAGGAGGTTGTCGATACATGAGCTCGTTGTATTGTTGAGCGGGACCCTAGTGGCTTCCCAGACTGTAGGTTTAACATTATATGTATTGAGAATGGAAATAAGTTGAACCTTTTCACTTGAATTACGTAAAAGATCAGTATTAAAGTCACCTCCAACTACGAGATATTTCTTGTGCCATAGTTTTTGTAGGAGCCGATCAAATTGCTCAATAAATAAATTGAAATTGCTCAGCGGATTGTTGGAGCGATAAACACATAGTACGGCTATGTCTAAGGAGCGAGAAGTAACACCGCAATACTCGAAAGAAAATTCTATGGGGTCTATATCGAGATTTAAGGGAGTAAAATCCAGATTGTCTCTTACGTAAATAGAAGTACCGCCGCCCGAGCGAGTTGGTCTACTATACCTGGACACATGCGAGTACCCAAGGATATTATTAGATTGTTTGACCATACTCTCCGAAAAACACAGTATATCCGGTATTAAATCATACGTATCCTCTAATTGGTTTATGAACACTTCAATTGAAGGTACTTTATTACCCACACTTTGAATGTTCTGGTGCAATATTGTAAGTGTTCTGAGTTTGGCAGTTGGGGAAGAAATAATTTTATTGTTATTGTGTAAGTAGGATTTTGGATAAAATGGTCTAGCTAAGGCCGACAAAGGTTTTACTGTTTGGGTGGGTGTACTTATTGAGCGAGTAGAATAGGAAGAACAGTTTATATTTGCAGAAATCCTGGAAATTTCCCGGACATCATGCACTGTTTCTGTAGAACTTAAACATTTGGGACTGGCTTGTTGCCTTTGTGAAAAACCGGTGTAGATGGCTGTTCCACGCCCATGATTGGACTGCTGTGTACTGTATTGTTAGAGAATGAGCTGAGTGAGACGTGAGCTAAATGATATGTCACAATTGTCACATCCATACATAACACCTACAGTGGCTCCTTCAATATCCCATCCATACATAACACCTACAGAGTAACATCTATATTTATCTTATTCAATGTAACATTTATATTTAAATTTCAAACCATTGACAGACATATATGAGCATCTTTTCCATTAGGCCATTAATATGTCGTACTTGTTATTGCTTTCACTATATCTCCATTCTCGTCGGCAGCAATATATGCACCAGAAAAGCCATCATAGATTCATTATGACAATAGGATTTTTTTTTACCCGACCTCAGTAGCTTGATCGTCTGATCGATAAGGCGGCGGACGGTGGTTCAAGTCCCGGTTTCAGCATAGATTTAGTAAAGCGAATTTTGAGTAGTTGTGATACCACAAAAGTAATTGACACAAATATTATAACTGTTTTTCAAACTTTCTTTTTTAATTTATTTTTTTACTTGTAACCTGGAGGTCGGTGGTTCGAGTAATTGTGACACCACGATAAGTTACGAGTAGTTAACACAAATATGATAGCTTTTTTGTCAAGTTGAGTGTTTCACAGCCTTTTTTATTTCGTAGTCATGAAACAGGAGCTACTGTACACACTTGTGTCCGATGTTGTAGCTCGCCCATCCCGTAGTATGTTTTCCCTCTGATGGGCGAGAAGTGACACAACACTTTCCATTTAGGTGCTGGGACTGCTGGGTCAACTGCATGAGCGCACCGGAAGGTATACCTTACAAACAACTGTAACCAAATTTTCTTCACAAATATTTTGTCAGCACAGGGGTTTGAACCTGGGACCTTCCGCATGGCAAGCAACCTTACTGAGCTAATCGTGCGCGCATGTTATGGCATAATGGGACTACCTGTCTTTCACTGGCAGTCTAAATAAATCACTACTTATTTACAATAAATTTACATACAATTTACAATAAATAAAGAGGTACTATATTTAACTGTTAGCGTAATGGGACTTCTTGTCTCGAGCCGACAGTCTAAATAAAGCACTACTACTATACTATACTTATACGTACTTTTTATAAAATTTATACATTTCGCACCCTCAGAATTAGATGGTGATATGTCAAAAATCATGAATTTTTTTTTTATTACTCTATCGAAATAAGCGACACGAGACCTTTCGTTTGGTATAAGAATTATAATTCTAGCCCTTACCGTTCCCGAGATAGCACTAGTGTTGTTTATTGATTATGTCGAAAAAGTGGAGGGAGGTTGGAACAAGATGGTATTACGATCAGTTGTTACCAAGAGCTCATTGGATCGAGACGTACAGTTCTTGGAATATAGTGATATTTGCGTAAATTTTGATTTATCACTCTCTTTATTAAATTTTATTTTCAGTAATTGACATAAAAACTGAATTGTGCATGATTTTTTTGAAATATCACTCTCTTTGTCGAATATTTTTTTTGTGTTTTGTCAAGGTAGAAATTACTAATACAAAAGATTATGTTATATTACTTTCTTTTATAAATTATTATTTTTTTTTTTGGACTTAAAAATAATCTGGCCCGGTATTTTCGATATACACTTGAGAGCAATAAATTCGGGACAGGACATTTCACCGTTTCAGTTGGTCCTGGTCAATTTGTTAAACATGAAGTTGTTAAAGTATGCATATATTTGAAAAGCTTGTACTCATACCTTTCAGAAAATACACAATGTGTCCGGGTTATGTACTATGCAACAATGATAATGGCCACTTTCCAGAAACACCTCATTTTGTTGATGAAAACACGTGCACCGAGGGTATTTTAAATTTGATTTTTTGTTGTGATAACGCTTTTTTGGCCAGTAAATTATTGAATTTCCTTAAATGCAACACTATGAGGAAGGAAATTCAGTTGAATTTTTCTTTTCATCATGGAGACATCGCACTCCATAGCTGTGAAAGTGGTTTTACTTGTGAGTCAAGGTGTTAAGCAAAGAAATGTTGCTAAGGAGCTAAATTTGTCGAAGTCTAAGGTGAACAGAATTTACCAAAGGTATCGGCAGACAGGTAGCTATGATCAGAGACCAGGATCTGCCAGACCAAAGAAGACAACTGCCCAGGAGGACCGATTTGCTGTCATGACAAGCTTAAGAAATCGAGACATGTCTGGTGTTGAGGTCCAAGAGCAGCTTGTTATGGCCACTGGTGTTGATGTCAGCCCTTGGACAGTAAGGAGACGCTTGAAAAAGAAAGGTCTCATACCAAGAAGAAAAGCTACGGGACCCAAACTCAACAGACAACACCGACAACGTCATTTACAATTTGCCCTTGAACACGCTGATTGAGGAAATGGGGAATGGGGGCACGTTCTGTCCACGGATGAGAGCCGACCCTGCTTGTTCTTCAATGACAGACGTAAAAGGGTGTATAGAAGACCAGGTGAACGGTATAATCAATGTTATATTCAAGAAACTGTGAGTTTTGGTTTAGGATCTTGTATCTTCTGGGGTGGAATCTCTATGGAAACTAAAACAGAGCTCGTTATCATCAATTGTGGAGGACAAGGAGGTAACCTAACTGCAGAGAGGTATGTCACTGACATCATTGAAGATCATGTTGTCCCTTATGCAGGTTTTGTGGGTGATGGATTCGTGTTAATGCAAGACAATGCCCGACCTCGTACAGCACGTATTGTAAGTGACTTTCTCCAAGAGGCCGGTATTCGAACCCTCAACTGGCCAGCCAACAGTCCTGATCTTAATCTTATTGAACACCTCTGGGACGAGCTTAAAAGACGTGTCCATGCTCGAAACCTGCCCCCAATGAACCACAGGGACCTGAAACAGGCGCTTTATGAGGAGTGGGAGACTATCGATCAAGAAACGGCTGCCAACCTAATCAAGTCCATGAGAAATCGATTGCAGGCTGTCATACGGTATTCGAACCCTCAACTGGCCAGCCAACAGTCCTGATCTTAATCTTATTGAACACCTCTCGGACGAGCTTAAAAGACGTGTCCATGCTCGAAACCCGCCCCCAATGAACCACAGGGACCTGAAACAGGCGCTTTATGAGGAGTGGGAGACAATCGATCAAGAAACGGCTGCCAACCTAATCAAGTCCATGAGAAATCGATTGCAGGCTGTCATACAAGCTCGAAGGGGGTAATACCAGATACTAAGAGGTAAGTAACAGCCAAATTTCCATGAAGACTTCGAAGAAATAACACAAAAAACACCGATATCATTTGCAGTGTTTTCATGCTCTTTAGACCTCTTTTTTGTTATTTGACTTATTATATTAAAAAACATGCTCTTAATGAAAAAAAATATACACCGTCTTAAAACCAACAAAATTTCCTTTCTTGGGATACTTCACACTTGAAAATCCAATGTAAAATAAAAATTATAAAAATCAAAAACTTTGAGAAAGTTACTGTCCCGAATTTATTGCTCTCAAGCAATTTTTTGAAATTCATAATTATTTGTTTTTAGTTATTTCTTTTTAGAAACTTTGAGATTAAGTCTCAAGAAACAATAAAGTTTATACTCACATTGTCTTGTTTTCTACCTTTTACTGCTTAGCAATAAAACAATTGGGTATTTTACATTTCACTTTTTTAAACTGAATGAGTTTTCTTTTTTTTCTGACTTAATACCAAAAGCATAGATTTTAATGTACCTTCAGTTTCAAATTGTCTTTTATTCTTCGATTCATATGGTAATATAGTGTTATAAAACTAAATTATCAAGGTACTATCATTTCAAAATTGTAAATAGATGGTGCTATCTCGAATTTTTTTCGAGATAATACCCACTTTTGTTCACTTCTCATGGAAGAAAAGGTAATATAATACGATATCACCTTATTAAAAATTGATTTTTTCTCGAAAAAAGGCAAAATCATAGAATGAAGTTTTAAGTCAAAATGCCTTTTTTTCGAACGGTTACAAAGGTAAGTTCTTTTGAAGAAAAATACATTTTTTTTACATAGAACTATAGAAAAGAACATGCTCAACTGAACATATAAATCAAAACAGTAGCTTTTATTGTATTAATACAGCGATAAGTCAAATTTTCTTTTGCGATTTCCCAAAAGTTGGTGTTTTTGACATATCACCATCTAATTCTGAGGGTGCGATTTGTACTTCTAACTTATTATTATAATAGAATTATTACATAATGCAGTGGCGACAGTAAACAAAACTCGGCCTGTCGACTGCCAAAATATTTTTCTTTATCGTGTAATTTACAGCCTAAAATACATATCCGTACAACAGTAACACATGTTCAGGACGCCGCACCATGCGGACTGACAACTTCCTCAAGTTTTTGTTCATCATGTTTTGAAAAAATAAAGCATCGATCGATTATTTATATTTTTCCAATTAAAATTTACGCTGAGTTAATTTGAATTTTTGTGTTAATTACGATCGTGTTGGTCATATTTACTTTACTCACACACGCCTCACAAAACAGTTGCCGTAGTCGGGACTCGAATTTGCAAGTTCCGAGTTTCATTTTTTTTTTTTTTAATTATCTAAATATAATTTCTAAGCTGGCACCTAGCCCTCATTCCAGAAAGAGAGACTCTCTTAATCCCCAATTCTCGCTTTGAAATGTCACACAACGCACTTTGATTTGTTAATTTAAACGAAATAACCAATCAGAGTGCGAGGTGTGACGGTTGAAACGGAGATATATGTTAATAATAATAATATCGCCTCATTTCTACTGCCCGATTAGGACTATTAAGTCTCATTATTCCAGCAGGGATATTGTAAAATAATATTACAATATTGTAACATAATATTACAAATAATATTGTAACATATTATTACAAATAAACATTATTATTCTATTCTATGTTATTCCAGCAGTAAGCCCAAGACGTATTATTAATGTGGTAAAAATCCCAAATGGGAGGATGACTTGTCATGTCCATGCTATGTTTCGAACCCGCGACTTCTGGAATCTCTGGATTCACAGAGTGCTGCCTTTACCACTGAGCTACCGAGATTTGGGTATTACGAGGCTGAGAGTGCTCTGGCATGAGGACCTACTAGTATCACGATAAAAATAGCAAGAAGTATTGTTGAGCAAGGTACTCAGTGTTATCTCGGAAGCACAACAGCCAACAGCTTCACCCACCGCATAACCTCACACAAACACGAGGTCTGTCTCACCGAAAGAATGTTTGGCCTGTCTGGTGACCAAATTTGGGCGGTTATTCGACGGTGCTCTTGAAATCTATTGTCAACCAAAAGACGCGTCGAATAGAGCAAGATGGGAAAGAGATCACAGCGTTAGAAGAAAATAATGTTATCATATTTGTGTTAATCACTTTCGTGATATCACAACTACTCAAACTCGCTTTACTAAATATACGCTGAAACCGGGACTTGAACCACCGACCTCCAGGTTACAAGTCCGCCGCCTCATCGATCAAGCTACTGAGGTCGGTGAAGAAAATAATGTTCATCATCATAGGGTGGCGTCATCGTGAACGATGGTAGCCAGACAGTGGAGGAATGACTCAGCACTTCTACAACTGTCTTTACAAGGAGGCTAATAATTGACAAGGGCCCCCGAAACCAAGCTAATGCTGGTCTACTCCCTGTTTATAGTCCCCCAGCCAGACTGCTGGTCTACTCCCTGTTTTTAGTCCTAACTCAAAAATACAATCAAACCTGGATATAAGAGAACTCAAGGAACCGGAAGTTTTTTCTCTTATATCCAGGTTTCTCTTATAAAGAGGTTATTTTCCCCTAGAGAAGAATATTGGAACTGAAAATTGTTCTCTTACATCTCTGCCCGTCTAGGATCATTATTCCAGTAAGCACAAGACGTATTATTATGAGGTCAAAATCCCAAATGGGAGCATAACTTGTCATGTCCCGGCTAGAGTTTGAACCCGCGACCTCTGGATTACCAGACCGACGCCTTGACCACTGAGCTACCGGGACAGCAAATAAGAGGAGGGGGTGTTATTGTTATACATTCTCTATCACTGTATCATTTTTGATTTTTGATATCTTCTTATTTTAAAATATTTATTTGTAAACTGTTATATGTTGTACATTGTCACTTGTATCTTGGGCTGGTCCCGTGTGATAAATAAATAATAAATTTATATTTTATATATGTCCTAATGTAAGGGAGGGGCAAGCAAAATACATGTCGGCGATTACATAAGTACAGTGTCGTGGACAGTTGTTGTTTTAAAACATCAAGACTTTATTTAAAACGTCTATGTATGTAATCTAAGAATAGTTTGACGGGGGATGTCATTTTCTTTGTTGTATAATGACTTTATGACACAGCAGAAATGTGTTGTAGCTTGCCCATCCCGTACTTTTCGATGAGCGGGAAGTTACACAGTACTTTCCATTTAGGTACTTTCCATTAGACACCATTTAGATACTTTCCATTTGGGTGTTGGTCAAATTTGAATGCGAAATTAGGAAGAAACTAAAAAAACCAAACCAGAAGTTTATTTTGGTAAATTAACAAAGACATGAAGATCGAAGTATTCCGACATTTTCGACGGATCAATCATCATCAACATTTCTTTTTTGTTCAACGTCGCTTTCAACTGCATGGTCATATCACGACGGGGGTTCTACCCTCCATTCTCTGGGGATTCAAAAACCAGCTACTCAAATTAACTTCAATATAGCCTGAGTGGGGCCGGGAATAGCCAGCGTCACAGGGGTTCGAATTTGAATGGTCACCCATCCAAGTCGTAACTTAGCTGAACGTTGCTTAACTTGGCTGGAAAAAACGAGAACTGGTGTATTCAACATGTCATCGACTCTGGCTACAACCAATAATAATAATAATAACACTCTTTAGTGGAAGCTAACCACCAGGCGAGATTAATGCTCGCAGCATTTTCTACCACCTAACCCTCAGAATCTTATTATTATTATAGCAAGAATTCAAGAATTTCAATATGTAAAGAATCCGGGACCTGAACCATCGACCTCCAGGTTACAAGTCCGCCGCCTTATCAATCAAGCTACTGAGGTCGGTAACTTCATTATGTACATATAAATTATGTACATAATATATCTATGCAAGGAAGAGAATGCCGTAGGCATTATCACCACCCTTTTTTATTATCTGACCTGGTTGCAGGGTTTTCAGTGAAACCCTTACAATTAACACTGCGACCTAATTAGATCTATTGTGACCAGTTGATTCTATTTGGTTTTAACGTCCTGACTGAGATAGATAGTCAGGACGGGGGTTTTACCCTCCATTCGCTGGGAATCGTACCAGCTACCCACATTAACCTCACCCAGCCTGGGTAGGGCCGGAAATGCCAGCCTCACGTGTTTGGATGGAACAGAATTTTCGTCGAAAAGTCTGCCCCAACCGGGAGTTGAACTCGGGAACTCCGGACTACGGGCAGTAGTCACAACCATTACACCACCCTTGATCAGGCTTTGTTTATATTTATTTCTAAATTGTTACCATGTTCATTGTATATAAAATATGTAAATAAAGCTTGATCCAAATGTTTATAAATAAAAAAATAAATAAGGAAGCAGATAATTTGCGGTTCTTTGCGGGTGTCAAACGCCGAACCCCGGGTTGTATGATTGACAATGCAGGTGTGCTAACCATGTGCTGTCTGGTGCATTCAATGCATCCGATATACATAGATAATTGTTAAGATTTGTATATTATGTATACTGCATCGGATATACAATATTATGCAACTGATATTCAATGCAAAATGGTGAATATTATGAATTTTAAATGCATCCATTATCTGTGTATTGTATATGAATTGAAGGTATCCGATATATTTGCATTAATGCATCCGACATTAGAGTTATGTATATGCAATTAGTATGATAAACAAACTGGTGATAGGTCATCGGACAATAGATGTACATGGATGCTTCTTTTCTTTTTCATTCACTTTGCTATTTCCGAACTTTTTTGGGTCAAACTCTTCCTCATGATTAAGGTTGGTTGTTTCTGGAACTCCTAGTTCTATACGTTTTATAAACATTTATTTCATTTACATAATTATTATTATTATTAAACATGTTGGATCAAGTTTTATTTAAAAAAGACATAGAATATATATGTTCAGTCTTTCAACCGAACACAATTTGGGTTTTTTCCCAAACATAATATCTCACGAGATTCATTATAAGTTCCACGAAATAATATTACCTAATGTAATATTTCTTGTGATCTTTCCTCGCAAAAGTCCTTTGTCTTAAGGATCTAATATCGCTTTCTATATTTTTATCATAGCCCATTCATTTATTACCGATTTCCGGTATCCTTTTTGTAGGTATTTTACATTCATTACTTGTAATCTTTTTCTCGGTATGCGACAGAAACTGAATGCCTCAAATATTGTTCATTGGGTGACACATACCCTCATAAATCATATTTTTTCCTCATAACCTTTTATAGTTACTATTTTTTATTGTTTTAAGAATCTTACCTAATCGATTTAGACATACCGTCTCGATCATAGAATATCAGGGACGGACCATATATTTAGTCAATTTTTCCTCTAACTTCCCCTCATGGGAAATCCCAAGATTTAAACCTTTGGGACCTCCTCCTTGACTCTGATTGGTTTTACCGATTATGGTCTAAAGGCCGGAACAAACTCCTGCCGATTTCCCCTTCGGAAGGAATCTTCCTTAAGGACTTGAGTTCGAATCTCAAGTCAGTTGTAAAGCCACAAACAAGTAGTGCAGTCACTAACAGTTGTAAAGCCACAAACAAGTAGTGCAGTCACTAACAGTTGTAAAACCACAAACAAGTAGTGCAGTCACTAACAGTCGTAAAGTCACTAACAAGTTGTGCAGTCACCAACCAGTCGTGAAGTCACTCGAAGTTTTGCTTTACACTCCAACTCACTCGCAGTTGTAAAACTAACTCCAACTCACCAGCAGTTGCTCCCCGGTTGTGCATTAACTGTCAACTCGGCTTTTGGTACAAAGTGTTATTTTGTTTACCAGTTCTTTTTCCCTCAAGTTTTCATTCTGTGTTTTTAATTACTCTAAGTTCTCTCGCGAACAGGAACCAGTTGATACTTGAGTTTCTGACTGCCTAAAGTGCTATACAGTTTAAATCACCAAGATACTTCTTCGGTGATAATTGTTGCTTGGCATAGCTCAGACCCTTTTCATTATCTACACCATACAGTCCACTTTAATAACTCATAACTTACAACTTGTATAATTTCATATTTACTAAGTTACACGTGTAAATTAATTGTGCTTTTATCAATAAACTCTACTCTCTTTAGTTGTTACTAATTTAACTTGCAGTGTTTTTAATCATCCGCCCATATTGTTATTTATGCTCTTATTGCTACCGAAGCAAAGCGTCGCGACCAAGTTTTTCGCGTTACGTGATTCTAACACCCCAACATATGGCGATAGCCCTGCTCTATCTTGCCCCCCACACAGAGACATTGGTCCTTCGGGCCGGATAAACTTTTGCCTGACTATCTGTAAGTGTATAAAAATTATAATAACTATTGACATTTAACTATTTTCTATTAATTTTGTATTTAACATTGGTCTATCACACGGCCACAACTCTTAATTTTCTCGTGTTTTGTGTATAAAACATTCTCTAAGTAACATCCAAAATGGCTCCTACAAAGGCCATGGTCAAACGTGACCTTTTAAAAATAACCAAGTCCGTGAATGACTCAAAGGACTATATCGAATCACCAGATGAAGCAGATCTGGAAATACTTGAAACAATGCGCCAAAAACTACTTACACTGGCAGATCAACTGGAGTCCCTGAAAAGTAATATCTGGGACATCACATGCGATGATGACCATCAAGACAGATCTGATTTCAATAAGTACGAGTCAGAAGCAAGCACCTTAACTTCTCAGGTGCGAGGATTGATCAGTAAATCTGCCAAAGAAATCGAGCGGAGAAAAACTTCCTCACCAGAACCTTCCTCGTCAGCTTCATCTCAAGGCTCCAGTGTGGCAGTTTTACCACAGATAAAACTCCCTCAAATTGAACTCCCTACGATCAATGGTTCTCATGGCCAGTTCACTGATTTTCACAACACCTTCCAGTCGCTAGTCCATGAGAACGTTTCACTCACGGCAGTTCAGAAGCTCCATTACCTCCGGTCGTGCCTCAAGGGACAAGCTGCCGAGGTAATATCAGCAATTTCCATCTCAGAGGACAACTATAAGGTCGCTTGGGATCTGCTGGTACAACAGTACCAAAACCGAAGACGCATAGTGGAGACTCATCTCAATGCCGTCTTCAGCATTCCTGCTCTTCCCAAGTTCGACAGCGGTAAGGCCTTATCCCATCTGTACAACGAGGTGCAGAAAAACCTCAAGGCCTTAGCTGCGCTCGATCTAGACCCGTCCTCTGGCTGCGGCGACATCATCCTGATCCATGTCGTCAAGCAGAAGCTCAACAACAACTTGCTCAAGGAATGGGAACTTACAATTCACCATCTCCAAGACGAGCTTCCCACCCTGGCGCAATTCCTGGAGTTCCTGCTGAAGCACTCGCGAGTTCAAGAGGCGATGCAGTTCACTTCAGAGAATCGTCCAGGTCAAACAGTTAGCGGCAGTTCTGGAAGGAGCAATCTCCAAGGACCGAATAAAGGTATGTGCCTAGCGTCCTCTATTAACAAGTGTCCAGCTCCTAACTCTAGTCCTAGCTGTCCTCTCTGTCTATCAAATCACTTTTTACACACATGTGATAGATTTAAATCACTCTCAGTGAAAGACAGAATTTATCAAGTTAAAAACTTTCACCTCTGTATAAACTGTCTGTCTCCTTCACACATTAAACCTGACTGCAAGTCTAGGTATTCTTGCTTCAAATGTCACAAGAAGCACCACACTCTCCTTCATCAATATCAAGATGAACAGCCCCGGTCAGCTCCAATCCACCCGTGAACAATGGTCCTTGTACCTCACAAGGCACTGACCGCGAGAAAGCGCAAGTAGCTAAACTTACGCGCAATTTCTCTACCCCCTCACAGAGCTTTCAAAACGTTCTCGTGAGTTCTTGCTCTCAAAATACGTCTAATCTACAGACTAAAACGGTATTGCTAGCCACAGCTGTCGTCACTATGCACGACCGCGATGGTAATCCACACAAACTCAGAGCCTTGTTAGATAACGGCTCACAATCTAATTTTATTTCCCAGAATGCATGCCAACTACTTAAGTTGAAAGGGAAAAAATCTAATACAACACTTGCTGGTATTGGTGGGGCAAAACTCGCCTCTACTCATTTTATTACGCATACCATTCATTCAAGTGACTATGGTTACAAACAGTCACTTGACTTTATCATCTTGCCCAAGTTGACTCAAAACTTGCCAAATGAAAATATTGACATTTCAAAACTAAATATTCCAAACTCCATAAATCTAGCTGATCCAAACTTCCACATGTCTGGTCCTATTGATCTTATCATAGGTTCAGAATTATTCTTCTCTCTCTTGTGTATTGGACAGAAGAAACTGGGTCCATCTTTGCCCATTCTTACAAAAACCAGGCTCGGCTGGATTATATCAGGTCCTCTTCACTCTTCTTCAAAGAGACCTACTGTTAAAAATAGTTTCCTTGCCCCTCTGGTTAAATCAGAACCTAAAAATATTTCTTTGCGTGAATCCAACACGGCCAATTTTAATTCACTGTATTCACGTCCTTTAACTCCTATATCTAAGGATCCCTCAGACCCCTCTTTCCTAACTCCTGGACATTTCTTGATACCTGACGCGTTACAGGCACAACCTTACAGGGATGTTTCAGACTTTTCAATGAATCGCCTGAACCACTGGCAAAGGGGCGATCGGACGTGTATCAAACGTCCATGCTGGAAAAAAACGGCAACAGTAGAGTTGCTACCGTAAAAACCGCTACAAGCACTTTCAAACAGTGCGTTCAATGGTCATATCCATACGAATACAGTAACCTTTTATTATTCTTAGCCATTAATATTATCTTTAAAACCATTGTCCACTTTACAAGTTTTATATTTACTTTATTGTATGTCATTTTATTTCTACTTTTTACGTACCATTTTTATTTTAAATTTGTGTATTAACTTTATTGATTACATTCTTATATTGTAAGGCTTTCTTAAAAAATGTCATTTTGCCATTAACAAAATTGCACATCTTAAGAGCCAAATCATGGCTTGATTCTATCATGTATGTTTAGATGTACATACTTTAAATTCTAAAATGTCGCATACTATTAATTGAATTTATCTAAGGTATTCTGTTGGAAACTAAAGTTTTCCAACGGGGGCCGGCATGTTCAGTCTTTCAACCGAACACAATTTGGGTTTT
Source organism: Bactericera cockerelli (assembly GCA_024516035.1). NCBI lineage: Eukaryota > Metazoa > Arthropoda > Insecta > Hemiptera > Triozidae > Bactericera > Bactericera cockerelli. The sequence goes on along the minus strand of CM044963.1, from coordinate 1,345,777 downwards.
TTCCCAAACATAATATCTCACGAGATTCATTATAAGTTCCACGAAATAATATTACCTAATGTAATATTTCTTGTGATCTTTCCTCGCAAAAGTCCTTTGTCTTAAGGATCTAATATCGCTTTCTATATTTTTATCATAGCCCATTCATTTATTACCGATTTCCGGTATCCTTTTTGTAGGTATTTTACATTCATTACTTGTAATCTTTTTCTCGGTATGCGACAGAAACTGAATGCCTCAAATATTGTTCATTGGGTGACACATACCCTCATAAATCATATTTTTTCCTCATAACCTTTTATAGTTACTATTTTTTATTGTTTTAAGAATCTTACCTAATCGATTTAGACATACCGTCTCGATCATAGAATATCAGGGACGGACCATATATTTAGTCAATTTTTCCTCTAACTTCCCCTCATGGGAAATCCCAAGATTTAAACCTTTGGGACCTCCTCCTTGACTCTGATTGGTTTTACCGATTATGGTCTAAAGGCCGGAACAAACTCCTGCCGATTTCCCCTTCGGAAGGAATCTTCCTTAAGGACTTGAGTTCGAATCTCAAGTCAGTTGTAAAGCCACAAACAAGTAGTGCAGTCACTAACAGTTGTAAAGCCACAAACAAGTAGTGCAGTCACTAACAGTTGTAAAACCACAAACAAGTAGTGCAGTCACTAACAGTCGTAAAGTCACTAACAAGTTGTGCAGTCACCAACCAGTCGTGAAGTCACTCGAAGTTTTGCTTTACACTCCAACTCACTCGCAGTTGTAAAACTAACTCCAACTCACCAGCAGTTGCTCCCCGGTTGTGCATTAACTGTCAACTCGGCTTTTGGTACAAAGTGTTATTTTGTTTACCAGTTCTTTTTCCCTCAAGTTTTCATTCTGTGTTTTTAATTACTCTAAGTTCTCTCGCGAACAGGAACCAGTTGATACTTGAGTTTCTGACTGCCTAAAGTGCTATACAGTTTAAATCACCAAGATACTTCTTCGGTGATAATTGTTGCTTGGCATAGCTCAGACCCTTTTCATTATCTACACCATACAGTCCACTTTAATAACTCATAACTTACAACTTGTATAATTTCATATTTACTAAGTTACACGTGTAAATTAATTGTGCTTTTATCAATAAACTCTACTCTCTTTAGTTGTTACTAATTTAACTTGCAGTGTTTTTAATCATCCGCCCATATTGTTATTTATGCTCTTATTGCTACCGAAGCAAAGCGTCGCGACCAAGTTTTTCGCGTTACGTGATTCTAACACCCCAACATATGGCGATAGCCCTGCTCTATCTTGCCCCCCACACAGAGACAATATACATACATAGAAATTAAAATTAACAAAACAAAACTTGATCAAGGGCGGTGCTAATGCCAACGGCATTCTCTTCCTATAATCAAATCATATGAAAAGTACACCCCGTACTTATAGAGGAACAAGATAGACCAACATGTTATTTAATACATAGTAAACATTATTATTATTATATTTATTTTTCCATTGAAACCTGAACCAATATTTTACTTGCAATCTAAATTTTGTACTGTATTTCGTCATTGTATATTATTTTGTACAACTTGTAACTTTTGTTATGTAAATTTATAAATAAACATGTAATAATCATATCGCCTTATTTTTACTGCTCGACTATAGGACTAGTGAGTCCCATTATTCCAGCAGTAAGCACAAGACATTATAGGTGGTCAAAAACTTGTCATGCCTGGGAGGATAACTTGTCATGCCTGGGTTTTGAACCCACAACCTATAGATATACAGTCAGACGTTTTGACCACTGAGCTACCGGGACAGACCATTACGTGTGATTATGCAATAGGCCGCAAGCACATGCATTAGCAAACAGAAGAAAGAGGATGTTTGCCATTGAACAAAATGTACATAAAATAATTATGATACAAAGTAATAACAACAACACAAATTACAAAGTATGTACATATGTACTTTTTTACATATTGTACATGATGATGATATGAAGATAATAATTATAATTATTCTATTTCAAAATAAAAATTTATGCTCATAATTATTATTATAATGCGAGATATTTTTTAAGGATACATATTTTCACTATAGCAAAATAGACTTTCCATACGAACAATAGAATATATAAAAAAAAATGTATTTCTATAATACATAAAAAAAATAATAATAAACGGGTGTGAACATCACACAACTTTCTTTCTCACTCAGGAGTAAGTCTATATTTACGATTTTCTAAAAAAAAAAAATCATTTTCGTCTCGTCATTTGTATTCGCTAACTATGTATCTGGATCCGTCGAAAAGACCTCAGTAGCTTGATCAGTAAGGCGGCGGACTTGTAACCTGGAGGTCGGTGGTTCAAGTCCCGGTTTCAGCGTAGATTTAGTAAAGGGAGTTTGTATAGTTGTGATATCACGAAAGTGATTACACAAATATGATGACTTTTTTGGATTAGTCGAATGCGCCAAGAACAGTATTTTTCCGCCAATGATGACTCAATGGTAACAATTAGCTAAAAAATAATTACAAAACCGAACGCACTACTTTTAACACATAGGCACTACTTTTAACAGATAAGTCGCATGTCACAACCTCCATCTAGGATTCAAAGTCTACTTTTTAAATCTCTAGGTTCTACCGCTACACTGGTAGTCAAGAGGTTAACGCGCTAGTTGGGTAATCCAGGTAGCGTAGGGATCCGTTGGTTCGAATCCCACCTAGTGCATGAATTTTTCCTCATTAATTTGAGTTTGTGTCCACATAATAATAAGACTCTGAGGGTTAGGTGGATTTTCTACCAGCATTAACCTCGCCTAGTGGTTACCTTCCACTGAAGAGTGTTATCATTATTATTGTTAGACTAAGCTATCATAATTATGATTTTGTGTTATTGTGTATCTTCCACTAAAGAGTATTATTATTATTACCGTTTTAGAGATGTTTTGCAGACTGAGAGACCGACACACGGACAATGTATGAAACTTTGAATTTACGCTCTTGAGACCCTAAAACGTGTTTTGGTACTGAAAACAACTGTCGAAAATTTAGGTGATCACATGACTTTCTTTTCTTAGAGGATAAGGAAAGTAAAAAATATCAGTTAAGTGGCAAAAACACATTGTAATTGCCAACGAGTCCGGATTTGTTTTGCTTTGGAGAAAAAGAATTCAATTAACTTGATTGTTCAATAAATCATTTTCTGTGCGATATTCAGATATGGAAACGCGGGGTGCGATGTAGGCAAGGGGGAAACATGTCCAATAGCCAATAGCAAAAATTAAATACAAATATACGAGTATGTTGGAAAAATCATTTATTGTTTTTACGAGAAAAAAAAAAAAATAGGTAGGAAAAATAAAAAAAAATTTATTTGGGTTTAACGTCGCTTTCAACTACGACATACGACAGGAAATTGTTGGTTGAGATGATTTGAGAAAGCAATATCAATAAGTTATTAAATTCTTTTGATAAGTATATAAGACAAAGGTACCTAGAGTTGCAAACCACATGCAATTTTACGAATTCAAATCTAATTTCAAGTATTTATCTTCACTTTTCAAATAACATGTACTTGTCACAAATAAATGATTTTTTAGACTGTGAGAGTAAAAGGACTCTTTAGTCTCTTTTGACAAGTATGTATAATTGTATACATATAAGACAAAGGTACTTAGAATTGCAAACCACATGCAATTTTAAGAAATTAAATCTTCATTTCAAGTATTTATCTTCACTTTTCAAATAACATGTTGTACTTGTCACAAATAAATAAAAAAATTTAGACTGTGAGAGTAAAGGGACTCTTTAGTCTCATTCTTGCAGGATAAACAGAGTACTGGTATTGTGTTGTATTGTATGTATAATTACATCAATTCCAAAACCAATATGAGTTGGATGGAAGAGATTGCAGCAGGCAATAACCTTGCCCTTTAGTTAGGACAGAAGGATTATTTTCTAATTTCTTATTTATAGTTTTCAAATTATTTTATCATTTATTGTTTTTCTTAAATTTATATACTGTAAATATTTTACACTACTTCTTCTTTTTATTGAAGATTTTTATAAAATGATCTTATATTATAAAATGATTCGTTTGTGTGTGTCTATATTTAAAACGCCATAAATCGAGAACCGCAAGTCGGATTGAGCTGACATTTCGTATGGTTACCAATGACTAGCTTAGAACGGTTATGCGCTATCCATTTTCCATAGTAAAATAAAATACAAAGAATCCCAAGCAATCCAATGTACCCCGCTTTCCCGTACTCAGGATCTTCAAAGAAATGGCACATAACATGGCAACATTTTGCATGAAGAGTTCGCACACTACTCTGAGACCACTTTGTCCCAGGATTATGAACCATATACAGAGTGTAGCCGAAGCCACATTATCCCAGGATTATGAACCATATACATAGTGTAAAAAGATTTTCTTCAAGATGAGTGTTTCGCATGCTTTCTACTTTCCTTATCCTATAAATAGGAAAGTATTGTATTCGTCGAAAATTTGACTAACACAATTTTCACATTTCTGAAGAAATCATAGCCTCAGGATAAAAAAAAATAAAAAATGTTTCCGATCATTGACTTCTTCTCAAATGATAAAGAAAATCGTGTGTTGTAACCCTTCAAGAAAGTAAAAATCTACTGTAGACGCTTGTGGTCTGTGTTGAAGCCTGCCCATCCCGTAGTATGCCTCCCCTCTGATGGGCGAGAAGTGACACAGTACTTATTAAATTTGCGATCCCTTGAGTTTTCTGATTTACACTTGTACAGGTTCGACTGTACTTACAAATCTCTTGTATACACTCTGTATACAATAGATACAATTATTTACTGCTGAACACATGGGCTCCTGCTAATGTACATAGTAATTATGACAACATTCTGCAATATGTCGCATTGGTAGCTCGCTCAGTCTGAGTAGAGACCTCGTATGATTGACGATGGGAACTGAACTGGGAATATGTCAATTATTAGTACTGTAGTAATTATGCTGTGTATAGGTTTTTTTTTGTGCAGAAAAATATATAGGTTTTAAATAAATGTATAGGTTTTTATCTCTCAGAAGAAAAGAAAAACAACAACATAATTACCTATAGAAATAAATCTTATTATTATTATTATTATTATTATAATGTAGGTAACTGTTTTTTATGATTATTTATTGGTATTCTTCCTATTGTGTTATTAACGCAAGTACGTATGACAGTTGATACATACAGAGTTTCCATTAAGTCTGATCGCGGTGTTTCTTACGAAAAATATCAGAAAACTCAGAAACCGGTATCCCATTATTTTTGGGGGGGTTAAGGTTTTTTCACAGGGGATCTCTCTCTCTCTCTCTCCTTCTCTCTCTCCTTCTCTCTCTCTCTCTCTCTCTCTTCTCTCTCTCTCTCTCCTTCTCTCTCTCTCTTCTTCTCTCTCTCTCTCTTTCTATCTCTCTCTCTCTCTTTCTATCTCTCTCTCACTTTCTGTCTCTCTCTCTCTCTTTCTGTCTCTCTCTCTCTTTCTCTCTCTCTCTCTATCTCTCCTTCTCTCTCTCTCTCTATCTCTCCTTCTCTCTCTCTCTCTCTATCTCTCCTTCTCTCTCTCTCCCCTTCTCTCTCTCTCTCAATAACTCACTCACCTACACTCTCATCTGACTCACCCACTCACTCACTTACCCACTCACTTTCAAACTCACTCACTCACTCTCTCTCTCTCTCTTACTCCCAATATTATGATTTAGCGCAACTAGAGCCCCCCCGGCCGGTATGTATTTCTGGACTAGATCATGTTATTTGCTTTGTACCTAGGTGCACAGGCCCTTTCCATCCCATGGTCACTCAAAATCGTCCATATTTTAACAAGCTAGTGCACTAAGGGCGAAATTAATGGACAAATTCTGTATCACAAGTCATTGCTAAGCGTCGGTTTTCCCTATTTTACACAGTACGCAATCCGTGACTTAGCGCCACAGAGGTATTACAGAAACGTCTATTAATTCCGTTGTAGAAGTCACCGCGTGGGAGAGTGTTTTAGGGCGGAATTAATTGACGTTTTCGTAATACCTCTGTGGCGCTAAGTCTCGGATCGCGTGTTGTCTAACATAGGGAAAACCGACCCTTAGCAATGACTTCGGTTATGGACTTTGTCAATTTCGTCCTTAATCTAATTGTCTCTCTATTTTTATTCAGCATTTTTAATCTAATTGTCTCTCTATTTTTAATTTTTAATCAGCAAAATAAATAATAATAAGAATATCGGCGCCTAATTTATACGCTCGAATAGGAACTATGGGTGTAATTAATAGACATTTTTGCATTATACTGGGTCCACACAGGTGTAACATGCAACACGTTGCTGCAACATGTGTGTGATAATTGGAACACTGTTGCAGTAACGTGTTGCAGTTCGTGTTCGTCAGTGATCCATTCTGTTTCTATGTTCAGGTGCCGTCCACGTGTAACATAGTAGGAACAAAGATGTTCGGTAGCCAGCGTCGATGGCATGTTGAATACACCGGTTCCCTTCAGAACACCGAAGTTAAGCGACATCCAGCGAGGTTAAGACTTGGATGGGTGACCATTCAAATTCTAATTCTCGTGACGCTGGCTTTTCCCGGCCCCACTCAGGCTGGGTGAGGTCAATGTGAGTAGCAGGTTTGTGAGTTTCCTGCGAATGGAGGGTAAAACCCCCGTCGTGATATGACCATGGCAGTTGAAAGCGACGTTAAACCCCACTTAAAAAAAAAAAAAAAAAAAAAAAGATGTTCGGTTGAAAACCGACATCCTCATGGATAATTTTTGAACATTCATGTTCGTGTTCAGAAGCCGTCCACACAGAGTGAATTCATGTTGCATGTTGCACCTGTGTGGACCCAGTTTTACCTGTGTGGTGCTAAGTCTCGGATTGCGTACTGTGTAATATTGGGAAAGCCGTCGCTTAGCAATGACTTGAGTTATAGAATTTGTCTATTAATTTCGTCCTATATGTGTCAATATTTTGATATTTTGAACTGTACTTTCCTTCTCAATCCAAGAGACTAGTACAAATAATTATTAGAAGTGTTTTGTTTTTTTTTCTATCAGATATACCATATTACTTTGTACAGTTGTTTAATTTTTTTACATCTTTCTGTTCTTTTTAACTGTACTAATTTGAAAATAAAGGCGTCAAATCTGGACACGTAATAATAATAATTATTTTGATAGTCCTATTTTATAATCTGGCACTTAGTGAGGATGGAAAGGGCCGTTCTAGCACAAAAATGTCAAAGCAATTTACTGATAGGTCTTGAAATTTGGACAGCAGCCCAATGGGTCGATAAAACACTCACCTTAACACCTCTGTGTGTGCGTGCGTTCATCTTTCCTCCTTTAGCTTTTCTATCTTTGCAATTTTTGCTATTATTTTTTTATTTTTAGGCTAGTCTGGCTGGGGGACTATAAAAAGTGCGTAGGCCAGCAGTCTGGCTGGAGGAATATAAACAGAGAGTAGACCAGCAGTCTGGCTGGGGGACTATAAACAGGTAGTAGACTAGCAGTCTGGCTGGGGGACTATAAACAGAGAGTAGACCAGCAGTCTGGCTGGGGGACTATAAACAGGGAGTAGACCACCAGTCTGGCTGGGGGACTATAAACAGGGAGTAGACCAGCAGTCTGGCTGGGGGACTATAAACAGGGAGTAGACCAGCAGTCTGGCTGGGGGACTATAAACAGGGAGTAGACCAACAGTCTGGCTGGGGGACTATAAACAGGGAGTAGACCAGCATTGGCTTGGTTTTGGGGGCCCTTGTCAATTATTAGCTTCCTTGGTAAAGACAGTGGTACAAGTGCTGAGTCATTCCCCTACTGTCTGGCTACCATCGTTCACGATGACGCCTCAGAATCTACAAAAGAAATATCCAGAAACATGGCCTGTAATAGCTCAGAATCGAATTCTATGGAGGCAAGCTGTTGAGGCCCTAGCCACGGATAAGTAATCAGTATGTAACCAGAGATGTTGCTAGTTCCTCAATGTCATATTAAATAATACCATCTTATTTATACTGCTTGATTAGAAATAATAAGTCCCATCATTCCAGCTGTAAGCCCAAGACGTACTATCACGTGGTCATAGTCCCAAAAGGGAGCATAATATGCCATGTCTCATCTGATTTCTGGACCCACGACCTAAAGATTATCAGAGTTGCAAGCCTAGCGTGCTACACTACTCGTCCAAAGTGACTGAAATTCCAAGTGGGAATATAACTTGTGCGGGCTGGGATTCGAACTCACAACCTTTGGATTACCAGAGGTAGACCACTCGTCCAAAGTGACTGAAATTCCAAGTGGGAATATAACTTGTACGGGCTGGAATTCGAACCCGCGACCTCTGGATTACCAAAGATAGCGCGCAGAGCAATGTGCTATGTGTGCATCATTTCCACCGGTACAATAGGTTAGTCTCACCGGGGGTAATTGCAATTTATGAACTAATGCACTTACATATGTATCAATATGTGTGTATTGTGTATGCGCTTGATTGGACAAAGATATTGTGCAGGGTCTAAGAGTATGAGCAGCAGGCATGGGCAGATGAGGGGGAGACAAGTACGCTGAAACCGGGACTTGAACCACCTACCTCCGGATTACAAGTCCGCCGCCTTATCGATCAAGCTACTGGGGTCGGTTACAAATTGTTTGTGCTCGGTGTGCTCGTATTGACCCACCACCTAATTGGGAAGTATTGTGTCACTTCTCGCCCATCAGAGGGGAGGCATACTACGAGATGGACAGGCAGACATTGTACAGTCGCCAGTCAAAAAACCACCACCTGAAATGCTAACGAAAAGAATAATAATAATAATAACTCTTTATTGACAAGAATAATATTGACAAAGGGGCGTGATTATTGCCTGAGGCAATCTCTGCCATCAACGTATATCCATAAAAGGAAAATCTTTTCCTTTTATTGCAAAACCCGGCATAGTTTTTTTTTTTTTTTTTTGTTATTGCGAATACAGTCTTTTATCTTGAGTCCGTCGATGAAAGACCACAAAATCAATACAATCAGAACAAAACTAGCCAGCGTCAATGGCGCGTTGAGAGCACCGATTCTCGTAGGATTACCGAAAGTAAGCAAGGTCCAGCGAAGGGAAGACTTCGTGATGGCATTCCGGCCCAACCCAGTCTGGGTGAGGTTAACGTGGGTAGCAGGTTTGTGAGTGTCCTGCGAATGGAGGGTAACAACACCGTCGTGATATAACCACTTTAACCGCAGGCAGTTGAAAGCGACGTTATTCGACTCAAATTAAAAAAAAAAAACGTGTTTTGGCTCTGAAAACTCACTATCGAAAATTTTGGGTGATTCCATTACTTTCCTTTCTATCGGATGAGGAAAGTAAAAAGCACACAAAAAAAACACAAAACATTGTGAAATCAAATCAGTATAATCAGTATAAACAGAATAGTGAGAAGTTGTACTTCTCACTTTTTCTGTCTCACACACACACTCACACACAAATCATAGTTTATAATTTATAATACATAATAGATAGGATAGTTTTAGACATTTTACTTAGTAATTGCTCTCGTTTGCAGGGCGTTAAGTAAAATTTAAAAAAAAGAAGAAAAAAAAAAAAAATTCATACCCCCACCTTTTGTTATTTTTCTTTTGTCATATTTTACATTTAATTATTTTTATTTGCCTGTATCATATCTTTGAAATAAAGAAAATGGCTGTATGGGTTTTTTTGCCCAATGCCAAAAAAAGAAAAAAAAAAAAAAAAATCGACACGCCGCCGCTTCTTCTCTCGAACCCACGTCCCGTCGATTGTCCTCCCCTGGCCAGGCGCCCGTGGCCACCAAACCACAACAATGATGCCAATATTCTACTTGGCCGGAGGCCGCTCCGCTCTCGCGAAATATTGGCCGTGGTTAGGCCCATAAATATGGGACTTACCTACTGGACGGGGACATTTATGTGTGTGAGGCTTGGACTGCATTGGGACTTGTTTAATAATAATAATAATACTCTTTAGTGGAAGGTAACCACCAGGCGAGATTAATGCTCAAAGCATTTTCCAATACCACCTAACCATCAGAGTCTTATTATTATGTGGTCACAAACTCAAATTAATGAGGAAAAATTCATGCACTGGGTGGGATTCGAACCAACGGATCCCTACGCTACCTGGATTACCAGACTAGCGCGTTAACCACTTGACTACCAGTGCACAAGTGACTTGACTTGTTTCTTTTAGTCCATTTTTTTTCTCTCTCAATATATTTATCTGTAGACCGACCTCAGTAGCTGCATGGATCAGGCGGAGGACTTGTAACCTGGAGGTCGGTGGTTCAAGTCCCGGATTCAGCGTAGATTTAGTAATAATAATAATATCGCCTTATTATGTGGTAAAAATCCCAAATGGGAGGATAACTTGTCATGTCCCGGCTGGGTTTCGAACCCACGACATCTACATTCTCTGGATTCATAGAGAAAGAGAGGAACCGAGAGAAAGAAAGAAAGAGAGAGAGAAACCTTGGATTTACAGAGTGCCACCTTTACCACTGAGCTACCGGGACAGACTTTGAGTTTGAGTAGTTTTGATATCACGAAAGTGGTTAACAGAAATATGATAACTTTTTTTTAACTTTAAATTTATTTGTAGTAGTTCTTAGATGTTAAGTAGCCTTCCATTATTTTTTCTTTTTTTGTTCCTAACCCTTAAAAAAACCTGTTAAAAAATTGAAATCTGTAAAATAAACAGATACCAAT
>CM044963.1:1269313-1334930 GCA_024516035.1 Bactericera cockerelli | reverse complement strand
TGAAGTATACCTATTGGAATAGTGAAAAATATACATAATAATACTCTTTAGTCGAAGGTAACCACCAGGCGGGGTTAATGCTGAAAGCATTTTCTACCACCTAACCCGAAAGACTTTTTTTTTGCATTGGTTATTCTCCCTATTAGCGGCTGAATGGGAATTTGCCATACAGCCACCGTAGAATCTTAACATAGCTTTTAACATTGGGTTTAACATCGCTTTCAACTGCATGATCATATCACGACGGATGTGTTACCCTCCATTCGCAGGAAACTCTCAAACCTGCTACCCACATTAACCTCACCCAGCCTGGGTTGGGCCGGAATACCAGCATCACGAAGCCTTCACCTCGCTGGACTTTGCTTAACTTCGGCGATCCTACGAAACAGAAAAACTCGCTCAGAGTTAAGCGGTGCCCAAACATAATTCCAAGAATTTTTGATGTTGGAGACTTGGCGGGAATTTTTTACACCCCGAAGGGGTATTTTGTGTAATCCATAAGTAATTTTTGTGTTGTATTAAATTTTCTCTATTCTGGTTTCTTCAAGGTCATGGAGTTTGTGTTCACCCTGCCTGTCGCAGGACAATTGGAGATGCTGAACACCTATGTTGAGCTACTGGGAGCCGAGCACAGAAATGAAGAGGGGAGACTCATTCGCTACACAGATGTTAAGCATGGAGGATACGTAATAGTCGATAATGAAGAGGACTTCAGGTAACTGTAGTGTAGTGTTTTTCTTCTGATATATTACAAGAACTTAACGTAAGTCCTTAAAAACTTCTAGTTATTTCTAAAAGTTCTAGGAACAACTAGAAATTCCTAGGAATATAGAAAAAGACAAGATGAGTAATAGTTGAGAACATTAAACGAGGCCCAAGTTATATCGAATTCGTTTTCCAATTACACCAAAATTAAGGTAGGAGGAGGGGGGAGTAGAGAGCTGGGGGTTGGGTCAAAAGATAAAGGAGCTTGGAGCGCATGTTTTAGCTATAATATGTTGTGCCTCGGATAAACGAGGCTAGAGTTATATCAAATTCGAGCTTATAGGAATTCGTACTACTTTTTCTTACTACTCATGGGGTGGATACGAACATTCTACGTTTCCTTTAAGTTAGCGGTTGTATAAACATAATTATGTATTTATTTTCGTTAAATAGTGAAAATTGAATATTAATTTCACTTTAGTCTGTGAGTTTTGACATTTTTCAAAGCAGTGGCCCGTTCCAAAAACACTCTCGACTCGAAATCCCTGAACCTCACTTTCAACCGTCACACAACGCAGTATGAATGGTTCATTTGAACGCAAGAACCAATCAGAGTGCGTTTTGTGACGGTTGAAAGTGAGATTCGGGGATTTGGAGAGTGGAGAGTGTTTCTGGAACGGGCCACTGGTACATCCTGTAAAGACGTCCCTGAAAAAGTTATCAATTACCAAGCAAATGTATCCATTGTAATATTTTTATGTAAAAATAAATACAATTATTTTTTCTATCCATCTATCTATCCTCTATTACAGAAGAACTGAAGAAGACAGCTTATCAAACAAGGTATTCGGACAAAGAGTTGGCAAATCATTTGATGACATGAATTATGAAGCGGATTTCTTGAGAATGATTGTGATGCGACAACAGACGCTGGTGTCCTATTTGAACCTAGTGAGGCCATTCATCAAAATCTGGCGATATCCGTTTGTATTAACATGTTTAATCTTTTTTTTTTTCGTCACCCTTATGTTGGTCAACTTATGTTGGTCAACCAATAAAATGTCTCAAAGCTTGCGGCAGATTTGAACCAAAACCAAAAGTATAAAATCAACTTGCATAGAAAATTGAAGTCTCCATGTCTTACCGTTCTCGAGATATGTTGGTGAGTAAAGAACATGCTATGTCTAAAATTGACTTTTCAGGACAGCAATAATACTACATTTTTTCCATAGTTGTAGGGGGTATTTCTCCTTCATATTCAACCAGATGATAGAAAAGAGTCCATTGGATGTTATTCTGCAAAAAAAATTTCGACAAAATTTTCGACATATCATATTCTTCTACTCACCCATTGATTTGTCCTTTTCCAGTACTACTCCACCATACTCTTCCAGTACTACTCCACCATACTCTTCCAGTACTACTCCACCATACTCTTCCAGTACTACTTCCACCATACTCTTCCAGTACTACTCCACCATACTCTTCCAGTACTACTCCACCATACTCTTCCAGTACTACTCCACCATACTCTTCCAGTACTACTCCACCATACTCTTCCAGTACTACTCCACCATACTCTTCCAGTACTACTCCACCATACTCTTCCAGTACTACTCCACCATACTCTTCCAGTACTACTCCACCATACTCTTCCAGTACTACTCCACCATACTCTTCCAGTACTACTCCACCACCATACTCATTTCAGTACTACTCCACCATACTCTGTTCCCTCTCCAGTACTACTCCACCATACTCTGTCCTCTTCCAGTACTACTCCACCATACTCTGTTCTCTTTCAGTACTACTCCACCATACTCGCCTTCCAGTACTACTCCACCATACTCTGTCTCTTCCAGTACTACTCCACCATACTCTGTCCTCTTTCAGTACTACTCCACCATACTCTTCCAGTACTACTCCACCATACTCTGTCTCTTCAGTACTACTCCACCATACTCTGTCCTCTTCCAGTACTACTCCACCATACTCTGTCCTCTTTCAGTACTACTCCACCATACTCTGTCCTCTTTCAGTACTACTCCACCATACTCTGTCCTCTTTCAGTACTACTCCACCATACTCTGTCCTCTTTCAGTACTACTCCACCATACTCTGTCCTCTTTCAGTACTACTCCACCATACTCTGTCCTCTTTCAGTACTACTCCACCATACTCTTCCCTTTAGTACTACTCCACCATACTCTTCCAGTACTACTCCACCATACTCTTCCAGTACTACTCCACCATACTCTTCCAGTACTACTCCACCATACTCTTCCAGTACTACTCCACCATATTCTTCCAGTACTACTCCACCATACTCTTCCAGTACTACTCCACCATACTCTTCCTCTTTCAGTACTACTCCACCATACTCTGTCCTCTTTCAGTACTACTCCACCATACTCTGTCCTCTTTCAGTACTACTCCACCATACTCTGTCCTCTTTCAGTACTACTCCACCATACTCTTCCCAGTACTACTCCACCATACTCTTCCAGTACTACTCCACCATACTCTTCCAGTACTACTCCACCATATTCTTCCAGTACTACTCCACCATACTCTTCCAGTACTACTCCACCATATCTTCCAGTACTACTCCACCATATTCTTCCAGTACTACTCCACCATACTCTTCCAGTACTACTCCACCATACTCTGTCCCAGTACTACTCCACCATACTCTTCCCTTTAGTACTACTCCACCATACTCTTCCAGTACTACTCCACCATACTCTTCCAGTACTACTCCACCATACTCGTCCTCTCAGTACTACTCCACCATACCGCCTCTTCCAGTACTACTCCACCATACTCTTCCAGTACTACTCCACCATACTCTTCCAGTACTACTCCACCATACTCTTCCAGTACTACTCCCACCCCATACTTACTCCAATACTTATACTACCACCATACTCTGTCCTCTTTCAGTACTACTCCACCATACTCTTCCAGTACTACTCCACCATACTCTTCCAGTACTACTCCACCATACTCTGTCCTCTTTCAGTACTACTCCACCATACTCTTCCAGTACTACTCCACCATACTCTTCCAGTACTACTCCACCATATTCTTCCAGTACTACTCCACCATACTCTTCCAGTACTACTCCACCATACTCTTCCAGTACTACTCCACCATATTCTTCCAGTACTACTCCACCATACTCTTCCAGTACTACTCCACCATACTCTGTCCTCTTTCAGTACTACTCCACCATACTCTGTCCTCTTTCAGTACTACTCCACCATACTCTGTCCTCTTTCAGTACTACTCCACCATACTCTGTCCTCTTTCAGTACTACTCCACCATACTCTGTCCTCTTTCAGTACTACTCCACCATACTCTTCCAGTACTACTCCACCATACTCTTTCAGTACTACTCCACCATACTCTTCCAGTACTACTCCACCATACTCTTCCAGTACTACTCCACCATACTCTGTCCTCTTTCAGTACTACTCCACCATACTCTTCCAGTACTACTCCACCATACTCTTCCAGTACTACTCCACCATACTCTTCCAGTACTACTCCACCATACTCTTCCAGTACTACTCCACCACTTGGATCAGCTAAAATCTTTTTAGCTGTGGCCAAGGCTCTGGCACCAAGCGGGTCCTCGGGTTGCGGATAGAGGATGGCCTCGAAAGAGGTTTGCTGTTGAATAGGGGGACTTACCATTAAGCATCCTAACAGACAGCCCCGGACAAGGCGGGGGGGTATGGGAGCGAAGGTGGGCTTACGGGTGGTATCGTAAGTTCTATAAAAAGCCATCCGTTTATCTCATATCCCCTGACAGGCGAGTCTCTGCCGCCTCAAAAGCAGTGCATACCCGTCCAGCTGGAAGACGTTAAAGGAAACAGTACCAGCCCGCCAAGCCAGTAGTGGAACATCATATGCTCACGGCTGCATGGTTAGGGGCGAGTCTGACCTCAAATATGCGAACTCTGGATACCGGGGACCCTCCAGTTTCAATATACCCTTGCTGTAATAGGTGGCTCTGTTGCAGTTGACCCACATTCCACACTAAGAAACCCATGGCGTATGGATCTTAAATTAACTGAACAGGTACCTCTACCCCCTCCAATTGTAGATGAAACGGGGTTACCACTCCCTCCAAAAGTGGACACTCTCTCCAACCCGCAAAGCGGGCAGGAAACTACCGTAACGAGGAGCAATGCTCCAACAGGGCCCTGTGAAGGGACAAACCAGGCGGCGGCAACAACCGCAGCTGCAGACTTCAGAATGGGGGACACCATTCAACGCACTCCAAAAGGAACAGGAATGAAAAGAAAAGCTGCTAGTCCAATAGACATAGCAGCAAATGACTCTACAGTTCAAGACGTCCAGAAGCTCGTACATTCAGCTACAGACATTGCCAGTAGTATGAAAATTTTCATACAGGAAACTCCAAACACAAGGAGCAACATAAAGAAAGGAGTCACAGATCTTTTCTCCATCATGAAAAGACTGCAGAAAAAAACCAATGAACTGGTAAAGGTTAGGGACTCCCTAAAAAAGAGCCTACTTGAAGACCAGCAAACAGAAGGAACCGACTCTGACTTCGAGATTGCAGCTCCCCTCTGCGCAGCCTGCAAAAAAAGCCTAGAAGAGGATAAAACCCAAGAAGAGCAAATAACGCCACAATTGCAGAGAATTACAGACCAAATCGAGACACGAACAGAGGAAAATATTAACTCTCTTGTCCAGAAAGAATGGCCAGATGAAGCCTTCCGCAAGGTGAGCCTAAAACCTGGACTCCCAAACCCTACCTCAGATGCGCCTGCGATATTCGTGTTGGACACCAACACTGAGAATACAAGGCTCCTGGACAGATGCATGCGCAACAATCCAGACATCAAACTCATCGTAGATGAAGGCATTGAGTGCGGAGAAACCAAGTTCGTGGAAAACACAGTCAGAAGCAGCACCGGAGCCAGTAGCTCAAAAGTTACACATCTGGTCAGGACAAATGATATCCTCAACATCATTAAGTTCGTGAAGGATATCAAAGAGTCGAATCCCAAAACAACCTACAAAGTCGCAGTAACTGACACTCTAGACTGGAAACTCTCCCGCAAAGTCCTGGAAATAGCCGCCAGTTTTGAGGATATAACCATCGACCTTCACGTTCCTGGAGGCAAACTTGCGAGCTCTTATAGCAATGTAGTGGCTGGAACGTCTAACACTATCAGAGCACCAAATCAAAAGAGAGCGAGTACTCCAAAAGAGAAACCCCAAGTCATCCACGTCAAACTGACCGACAACTCGAAACCGTTGAAAGAAGTTGTGGAAGAAATGAAGCGTAAAGTGGACGTCGCTAAATTAGGCATCCAAGTGAAGTCAATTAAGATCGACAAAGGAGGTGGGGTAAAAATCTTCACTAAAAGGAACGACCTCAATTTGATGAAGGAATTCGCCACCCAGATACAGGCAAACGTGAAGGGAGTCATGGCTAGATCCGAAACAGCTAAACAAAGTTCCATCATTATCAGGAACATTGATATCTCCATTGACACTAAGGAAATTGCAATGGTCATTTCCCAAAAGATAAACAAGCAAGCTTCGGAATTTGAAGATAAAATCAATCTTAAAGCAACACACAGGGGAGATGCCCAATTTGCAATCCTGAAAGTAAACGACCAAGACCTGACTAAACTAGGCAAAAGCCTTACCCTAGGATGGACAGAATGCAGTGTCGAAAAGATGACAATCCCAAAACGCTGCTTCAATTGTTATGGCTATGGCCACATTGCCAAAGACTGTACAGACGAGAAATTCGAAATCAAGGGAATATGCAGAAGATGCAACCAACCTGGTCACGACTCCAAAACGTGCGATAACGAGCCGCAGTGCAGAGACTGCAAAACAACAGGCCACATCTCCGGGTCAATGGCCTGCCAAACCTTTAGGAAACTCGTCCAAGGTGCAAGGCAGACCCCGCGGAGAAATAGAGCGAAAATGAAAACCAGGCTTCTCATCCCTCCAACAACCGAGACCGAGACAGAAACCGAGACCGAAAGCGTAATGTCTGAGACCAGAATGATCCTGGGCTAATCCATCAACAGATACAATGAGCAACAAACAAGTCAAGCTCCTTCAATGCAACATTGATAGAGGTAGAGCAGCACTGGACCTTCTGGAAGCCACTGCAGTGGCCGGCGGCGTGGACGTT
The DNA here is from genome assembly GCA_024516035.1 of Bactericera cockerelli. NCBI lineage: Eukaryota > Metazoa > Arthropoda > Insecta > Hemiptera > Triozidae > Bactericera > Bactericera cockerelli. The sequence continues at coordinate 1,328,031 of CM044963.1, read as the reverse complement.
CTCCTAGTCCAAGAACCCACGCGCAGTCGTGTCTCTAGTCCTGCATGGCTAACAGATAACCAGAAAGATGCTGCTATAAAAAAGATAAACCCGAACCTCAACTTCTACAACGCAAAAGCCGGAGATGGTTTTGTCTCGGTAGAACTGGACCACTTCATTCTGTATAGCTGCTATGTCTCCCCAAATATTGGGAAAGAGGAATTCAGAACATACCTGCAACGCTTGGCCATAAGCATATCATGCCAGAGGAAAGGCTGCATCATCGGAGGTGATTTTAACAGCAAGTCTACTTTGTGGGGGGCACCTGTAACAAACGAAAAAGGCGAAATACTTACCGAGTGGTTGGCATCTCTGGATCTCAACGTCATCAACTCCGGAGGTACTCCAACATTCGTAAGAGGCAACAGTGAGTCACATATTGACATAACAGCATGCTCGGACAACATCTCGAGAAGGGTATTGAACTGGAGGGTAGGGGGGAGGAGACAGTAAGCCTCCATCGCTACATTTATTTTGAGGCAGACTTCGCTAGGGAACAACAACTAACCAGGACGCCCACGACATCAAAAGGGTGGCACATGGACCCGGACAAGCTCCCGCAGTTTGCTGAAACCTTCGTAAAGATGGTAGATACCTGGAAGGAATGTCTTCAAAAAGACCTGAAAGCCGACAGCCTTACCAGAATCATCACAGAAGCCTGCGATGTAACATTCAAGAGGAAATCGTCGAACTCTAAACGGAAGAAAGTCTTCTGGTGGAACGGTGAAATCCGGGACGCCAGGAAAAGCTGTATTAAAGCAAGAAGAAAACTTAAAAGAGCCCGTAGGAGAGATCCTACCCAAGCAGAGGCACTTAAGGATGAATACACCCAATGCAGAGAAAACCTGAAAAGGAGCATCTTCAAATCTAAAGACGCCAAGTGGAAAGAGCTCATCGAAGAGGTAGACAGGGACCCATGGGGCAAAGCCTACAAGATTGTCACCGGCAAACTTGGGGGCCGATCCCCGATGAACCTGACTCCAGAAGATGAGATCAGAATCGCCAGAGAACTGTTTCCCAGCGACCAAGTTAGGGAGAAAGCGACTTTCCAGATAAACTCAGAGGACATTCCTTCTACTGAACCTGCAGAAATCTTTGAGGCGGCCAGGAGGATGAAACCTAAGAAAGCCCCTGGCATAGACAAACTTAATCCTGAGCTCATCAAGACAGTCGCTTCCAAGTTCCCGGATGTGGTTGCTGAGGTTTTCAACAGCGTCCTTAGAGCTGGAGAAATCCCTGAAATGTGGAAGACGGCAAAGTTGATCCTGATGGAGAAGAAATCGACCGACAGCAACGCGCCAAAGAAGTACCGCCCCTTGTGCCTGCTCAACTGCCTAGGCAAGCTCTTCGAGTCAGTGATAACTTACCGCCTGTCCAAGGAACTAGCAGAGAAGAGTCCTCTAAGTAAGAACCAGTACGGTTTTATACCAAAACGTTCGACCATTGACGCTATACAAGCTATAAAACGGAAAGTCAACCTCAACATGGAAACTCACCGTTCCAACCGCAAATTTCAACTACTTACCACAATAGACATCAAAAACGCATTCAATACGGCCTCCTGGAAGTGGATCACCGGAGAGCTGGAAAAGAAAGGAATCTCAACTTACCTGAGGAAGATCATAGAGAGCTACCTGGAAGACCGCTACATCATCCTTGGGGGAGGACAGAAGCTGCCCTGTACTCGCGGCGTACCCCAAGGGTCGGTCCTGGGTCCGACCCTCTGGAATATCCTTTACGACAGCGTCCTGAAGGAGTCTCTGCCGATGGGGGTGACGGTCATTGGCTATGCCGACGACACAGCCATCCTATCCGAAGCAAAGACTAAAGAAATGCTGCAAAGAAAAACGAACCAGGCATTAGCTCGGATAATCCAAAGCATCAAGGACAGAGACCTGGAAATCGCCCCTCAGAAGACAGAAGCAGTCCTCGTCTACGGCGGACGAAGGCTGAAAAACATAGAAATCGAAATAGAAAGAGACACAGTAAGGTCGAAAGAAAGCCTTATATATCTCGGAGTCACCATTGAGAGAAATTTCAGGATGGGTGCGCACATCAAAGCCGTCACCTCCAAGGGCTTGAGAGTTGCCAACACCCTTGCCAGGATCATGCCCAACACCAGGGGTCCATCTGAAAGCAAAAGAAAACTATTAAGATCAGTAGTGCTGTCGACCGTCCTGTACGCCTCTCAAATCTGGCAGGATGCGCTTCGATACCAAATACATAGAAAGACGCTTCAAAAATCAGCAAGAACAGCCTGTCTGCGTGTCTGCAGAGGCTACAGGACAATCTCCTACGAGGCTCTTGGTGTCATCTCATCAATGATGCCCATAGACCTGTTAGTCCAGCTCCGAACCAGAAACACCAAGGAGGAACTGGAAAGATGTCTCGTCACCTGGCAAGAAAGATGGGCCCAGACTACAAAGGGAATTTGGACCAAGACTTTGATTCCTGAAATCAAACCTTGGATACAAAGAAAACATGGCTTCCTGTCCTTTGAACTCACCCAATTCCTGAGTGGACACGGGAAGTTTGGATCTTACCTGAAAAAGTTCAAAATAGTAGACAACGACGACTGCGCCAGTTGCAGAGTTACCGACACCGTAGAGCACACATTCTTCCACTGCATCACCTTCGAACCGGAGAGGAGAGTCCTCGAGGCGTCACTGGGGGAGAGCTTCAGCGTGCAGAATGCTGTGGACCAAATGCTTGAATCTCAAATAAAATGGGACCATATTGATAAATATGTATGTGGGGTCATTACCCAAAAAAGGCAGCTTGAAGGGAATCAATCTCGCTAAAGCTGAAAATGCAGCCTGAGGTATTAATTTTAAAGTTCCGGGCTGTGGGCGGGAACCCAGAACATCCCTGGGTTTTTGCATGCCTGGGGCCCTTTCAGGGGTCCCCTCCCTCTTGGACGCACGGTTAACGTGCACCCTTGAGGGTGGTGTCCCCTGGGGGGGCTCCAGACATGTTTTTATTGTTATTTTCTTTTCTTATTCCTATATTGTTATACTTACCTTTTCTACTCTGTAAATCCGGGGGCGGGGCAGGAGAAGGGAGTTTTAGTGGTTTACACCTAACGAGTACTGTAGGACCTGACTTTGACCGTAGGGACCCAGCGCCTATGCCGCACGAGCGTCAGGCTCGGGACATGGGCGATGGAAGTCGTTAGGTCGTTCCACATAACCCAAGAGCAGTCAGAGGATGGGTGGCTGCCACCAATGTCTCATTGGTGGATGCGGCCCACCCTCTGGCGGCTCCTCTTTCCGAAGGGAAAAGGGTATCCATAGCGGATTTCTTCCTCCTCGTGCCACGCCAACGGATCTTTTCTATATAAAAAAAAAAAAAAAAAAAAAAAAAAAAAAAAAAAAAAAAAAAAAAAAAAAAAAAAAAGTACTACTCCACCATACTTTTTGTCCCCTCTTTCATACTACTCCACCAACTCTTCCAGTACTACTCCCAATCTCCAGTACTACCCACCATTATTCTCCAGTACTACTCCACCATCTCATTCCAGTACACTCCACCATACTCTTCCAGTACTACTCCACCATACTTCTTCCAGTACTACTCCACCATACTCTTCCAGTACTACTCCACCATACTCTTCCAGTACTACTCCACCATACTCTGTCCTCTTCATACTACTCCACATACTCTGTCCAGTACTACTCCACCATACTCTTCCAGTACTACTCCACACCATACTCTCCACCATCTCTTCCAGTACTACTCCACCATACTCTTCCAGTACTACTCCACCATACTCTTCCAGTACTACTCCACCATACTCTTCCAGTACTACTCACACACCATACTCTTCAGTACTACTCACCATACTCTTCCAGTACTACTCCACCATACTCTTCCAGTACTACTCCACCATACTCTTTCCAGTACTACTCCACCATACTCTTCCAGTACTACTCCACCATACTCTGTCTCTTCAGTACTACTCCACCATACTCTTCCAGTACTACTCCACCATACTCTTCCAGTACTACTCCACCATACTCTTTCTTCCAGTACTACTCCATACTCCACCCTCTTCAGTACTACTCCACCATACTCTTTCCAGTACTACTCCACCATACTCTTCCAGTACTACTCCACCATACTCTTCCAGTACTACTCCACCATACTCTCCGTCTTCTCCATACTCTCGTACTCCACCATACTCTGTCCTCTTCAGTACTACTCCACCATACTCTTCCAGTACTCTCACACTTCCACTCCACTACTCTTCCAGTACTACTCCACCATACCTGTCTCTCCAGTACTACTCCACCATACTCTTCTTTCCAGTACTACTCCACCATACTCTTCCTCAGTACTACTCCACCATACTCTTCCAGTACTACTCACCATACTTTCCAGTACTACTCCACCATACTCTGTCTTCTTCCAGTACTACTCCACCATACTCTCTTCTTCAGTACTACTCCACCATACTCTTCCAGTACTACTCCACCATACTCTTCCAGTACTACTCCACCATACTCTGTCTCTTCAGTACTACTCCACCATATTCTCTTCCAGTACTACTCCACCATACTTTCGTACTACTCACCATACTCTTCCAGTACTACTCCACCATACTCTTCCAGTACTACTCCACCATACTCTTCCAGTACTACTCCACCATATCTTCAGTACTACTCCACCATACTCTTCTACTACTCCACCATATTCTTCCAGTACTACTCCACCATACTCTTCCAGTACTACTCCACCATCCCTCCAGTCATCCACATCTTCCAGTACTACTCCACACTCTTCCAGTACTACTCCACCATTACTTCTTCCAGTACTACTCCACCATACTCTGTCCTCTTCCAGTCCTACTCCACCATACTCTGTCCTCTTCCAGTCTACTCCACCCCCCCTCATACTCTGTCCTCTTTCAGTACTACTCCACCATACTCTGTCCTCTTCCAGTACTACTCCACCATACTCTGTCCTCTTCCAGTACTACTCCACCATACTCTGTCCTCTTTCAGTACTACTCCACCATACTCTGTTCTCTTTCAGTACTACTCCACCATACTCTGTCCTCTTTCAGTACTACTCCACCATACTCTGTCCTCTTCCAGTACTACTCCACCACACTCTTCCAGTACTACTCCACCATACTCTGTCCTCTTCCAGTACTACTCCACCATACTCTGTCCTCTTTCAGTACTACTCCACCACACTCTTCCAGTACTACTCCACCATACTCTGTCCTCTTCCAGTACTACTCCACCATACTCTGTCCTCTTCCAGTACTACTCCACCACACTCTTCCAGTACTACTCCACCATACTCTGTCCTCTTCCAGTACTACTCCACCATACTCTGTCCTCTTTCAGTACTACTCCACCACACTCTTCCAGTACTACTCCACCATACTCTGTCCTCTTCCAGTCCTACTCCACCATACTCTGTCCTCTTTCAGTACTACTCCACCATACTCTGTCCTCTTTCAGTACTACTCCACCATACTCTGTCCTCTTCCAGTACTACTCCACCATACTCTGTCCTCTTCCAGTACTACTCCACCATACTCTGTCCTCTTCCAGTACTACTCCACCATACTCTGTCCTCTTCCAGTACTACTCCACCACACTCTTCCAGTACTACTCCACCATACTCTGTCCTCTTCCAGTCCTACTCCACCATACTCTGTCCTCTTTCAGTACTACTCCACCACACTCTTCCAGTACTACTCCACCATACTCTGTCCTCTTCCAGTACTACTCCACCATACTCTGTCCTCTTCCAGTACTACTCCACCACACTCTTCCAGTACTACTCCACCATACTCTGTCCTCTTTCAGTACTACTCCACCATACTCTTCCAGTACTACTCCACCATACTCTGTCCTCTTCCAGTACTACTCCACCATACTCTGTCCTCTTTCAGTACTACTCCACCATACTCTGTTCTCTTTCAGTACTACTCCACCATACTCTGTCCTCTTTCAGTACTACTCCACCATACTCTGTCCTCTTTCAGTACTACTCCACCATACTCTTCCAGTACTACTCCACCATACTCTGTCCTCTTTCAGTACTACTCCACCATACTCTGTATTCTTCCAGTACTACTCCACCATACTCTGTATTCTTCCAGTACTACTCCACCATACTCCCCGTCATGAACTCGCTCGGCCTCAGTGTTCTCGGCTTCATGATGATCAGCGTCTACCAGCTCCTCATCCTCCCCACTGTCCCGCCCATCACACGCGTCAAGATGGTCTGCGAGTTCCTCATCATGCTCACCACCATCTTCAGCCTCATGGAGGAGAGCGAGGGGGTGAACAACAGCTTTCTCTCACTGGCGCAGTCGATCCAGCAGAGCCAGTGGTACCGCTTGCGATCCGCCGACACGCGGCGGGGCGTTTGTCTCATGCTCAGATTCTGTCAACGGAGGCGGTACATGGTCCAACTGGGCGGAATGATGGAACACAGTCGCCGCCTGTATCTGAAGGTTCTGCGCAATACCTACTCGTTTGCCAACTGTATGAAACTCATGTCCCGATAAAATCAGGAGAGTCTAACTCGTCCAGGAATGTTTTTTTTTCTTTTCGTGTTAATACATGACAAGTAAATGGTTCAAATATATATAACTATGACAATTTACATAATTCATAATATTTTTAACTGAGATTATGCTAGTTTATTTTGGCTGTCGTCATCTCACACTAAGGGATGCAGCCTTGTTTTACCAGATCAATTTCGAAAAAACCGACCGAAAACAATATACTTTCTATACCTTATTGGTAATTTATTTATACTGTCCGTTTAGGACTATTAGGGTCTCATAATTCCAGCAGTAAGCCCAAGACGTATTATTATGTGTGTAAAAATCCCAAATGGGGGGATAACTTGTCATGTCCCGGCTGTGTTTCGAACCCACGACCTCTGGATTCACAGACTGGATTCATTCACAGAGTGCCTTTACCACTGAGCTACTGGGAGGAGAAGAGACAAACAAGTCTTTGGCCAGCCAGCGTCGATGGCATGTTGAATACACCCTTCAGAACACCGAAGTTAAGCGACATCCAGCGAGGTTAAGACTTGGATGGGTGACCATTCAAATTCTAATTCTCGTGACGCTGGCTTTTCCCGGCCCCACTCAGGCTGGGTGAGGTCAATGTGAGTAGCAGGTTTGTGAGTTTCCTGCGAATGGAGGGTAAAACCCCCGTCGTGATATGACCATGGCAGTTGAAAGCGACGTTAAACCCCACTTAAAAAAAAAAAAAGTCTCTGGCCTTTGAAACGAAAGAGAGAATTGCAGGGGAGTACTTCCGAGGAAATGTGGCATCGGTGCTGTTCTCAACCGATTCTCTTCAAATTACTTTTATGTGGTAGAGTAGCGTTTTCCCTACATCCTGAATTCTACAAAAAAAAATCTGTATTTTATCGAGTTTAAGACTTCTTATTACAACTTTTGCACCAAATTTTCCGATTCTTTTTCTTAACTATTAGAGTTATATGTAATATTTTTATGTTCAACTATCAGAGTAAAACCGAATGATTGAAATCTGTGCATTTATTGTTATCCAATTTAGAATTATCGATTTAATAATCTTTTTTCCATTTTGAACTAAATTCATCCGCCATTCTTTTTAGATAGTTCTTATATTCCCAATAAAATAATAGATAATAATAACACTCTAGTGGAAGGTAATGCTCAGAGGTAATGAAGGTTAATGCATTTTCTACCATCGAACCCTCAGAGTCTTATTATATTTCTTTTTATGTAGGTAAATTCCTTGTATGTTTTTATTTATAACTAAAACAAGAAGATGACCTCTTTTTCATCGGAAGCATTGATAATTTTTTTTTTTTTTTTTTTTTTTTAAGTGGGGTTTAACGTCGCTTTCAACTGCCATGGTCATATCACGACGGGGGTTTTACCCTCCATTCGCAGGAAACTCACAAACCTGCTACTCACATTGACCTCACCCAGCCTGAGTGGGGCCGGGAAAAGCCAGCGTCACGAGAATTAGAATTTGAATGGTCACCCATCCAAGTCTTAACCTCGCTGGATGTCGCTTAACTTCGGTGTTCTGAAGGGAACCGGTGTATTCAACATGCCATCGACGCTGGCTATTAATTTATTGATAATAATTATGCTTCTAAGCATTGCCTCTTTGAGTGGCAATTTTGATTTGTTGAATTAGAAATTCTTATTATTATGTGGTCACAAACTCAAATTAATTAGTAAAAACTCATGCACTGGGTCGGATTCGAACCAACGGATCCCTACGCTACCTGGATTACCAGACTAGCGCGTTAACCACTTGACTACCAGTGCACGGTAATTTATACGTAATTTAGTTAGCTCCGTGCTTACAATGTAAACGGTATAGTGATTTTTACTTTCCTTATCCTATAATAAGGAAAGTATTGTATTCGTCGAAAATTTGACGTACCCAGTTTTTTTTATATCTAGGTGCTTTAACATCAGTGGTCATTCGCACCCATTATAAGTATAATGATTTTTGATTTTCATAAAAACTCTGTTTTAATCTGTTGACACAGAGTACACCCGTGCGTGTGCCTCCATTCGGTAAGAATTTATTAACACGTAACAGTTTGCAGCCAAATAAAGTTTGCCATGCTGAAGTTCCCGTGTTCGATCCCCCGAACCGACAAAAAATTGTATTATTAATTTGGTTACAATTGTTTGAAAGGGATACCTTCCGGTGGGCTCGTGTTGACCCAGCACCTAACTTGGAAGTATTGTGTCACTTCTTGCCCATCAGAGGGGAGGCATACTACGGGATATGCAGGCTACAACACAGACCAGGGATACCTTCCGGTGGGCTCATATTTTTACCTACATAATATTTTTGAAAACAAAAAAAAAAAAAATATTTTTTTTTTTAAGTTTATTCAACATTCAGTTCATAGGGGCGGGGCCACCATATTGCACCATCACCAGGTGGCCTCTATGTCAGTGTTGAACAAGTTGAGGCGACAAGGTCCGTTCGACATTACGCCTCCAGAAGTTTCGTTCACAAGGCCTTCCAAGTTGCACCTGTCAAATGAAAACAAAATAAGTATAACAATCATATTTTTTATTTATTTTTTTTAATATGAGTTTTTTTAAGGTCTCTCTCCCTATATTTTTTTTATATATAAATAATATAAAAAAATATTTATAAATTAGGGAGGCTCTCTCCCTAAATTCCTTAGTGAGAGAGCCACAAAAATTGTAAAAAAACTAAAATACTTCCGATTTCTAATATTAGAAATTTCTCGTAAGTAATAAATATACATCATTACATTACACTAACGTCGCTTTCAACTGCATGGTCCTATCACGACGGGTTGTTATCCTCCATTTGCAGGAAACTCAGAAATATACTACCCACATTAACCTCACCCAGCCTGGGTTACGCCGGAATGCCAGAATCACGAAATCTTCACCTCGCAGGATGTTGCTTAACTTCGGTGATCCTATGAGAACCGGTGCATTCAACGCTCCATTGACGCTGGCAATAATCATATTTTAAGAATAATAATATCGCCTTTATTATACTGCCCGATTAAAATTAATGAGTCCCGGCCATTATTCCAAGCTGAAGACGTATACCTCTAGCTAAGGGATCAAAAAACCCGATTGGGAAAATAACTGGCCATTTCGTTATAATTTACAATTTATTATTATAACTGTAATAATATTTGTGTTATTTGTACTTTTAATTGTTCTATAAATGTCAACCTCATTGTAAAATCTTACTTGATAAATACAATTACATTTCAAAAAAATGTCCCGGCTGGGTTTCGAACCTGCGACCTCTGGATTGCAGCCTTCACCACTGAGCCAGCGGGATCGAGATAAAATTTGATTTAAAAAAAGTATTATAATTACCTCACAACTGCCCCGGCAGGCAGATTCTTCTCTGGCAAACCGGACGGGTACTTGAAGAAGTCATAACTATCTGGTTGTTCCTTGGTGAAGATTACGAAATTTACTCAATTATTTAAAGACCTTTGTCTCTTCCTCCTTATGCAAGGAGACTAACTGGGGCGTCCAAAGACAAGGGAGATGTTCTTCAATCTACTCGATCCCCTTCGATCGCTTTAACACGTGGTCTCGTTAGGGTCTCCCACGAACCAAGAATACAACTGGTTGACCATGTTTTGACCAAAGCGGCCGTTGCAGCCATCCGCCTGCGCCATGGAGAGCAGACGATATTCCTGTCCACGTTGCTCAGCGTGTAGTGCTTGCCAGGAGGAAAGTCCTCTGAAAATCGAAGAGTACTAGTAAAAAGCGGTACCAATGTACTTAGCGAAGAATTTGAAATAACTCTCGCCTTTATTTTATTGTGTTTTTAAACATTAATTGATTGATTTTTCTTCTTCTTTTTTACATATTTTAAACATATTCAGAAAACTGTCTAATTTTTTTTCCTGAACGTCTATCTCTCAAGTCCATGGATCTAATATTAAATGTAATATTTGGCCTTTATTAAATGTAATCAAATCGCAAATGCAAATTTAAAAATTCAATAATTACATATGTAGTTATCATATATTATCACTTTCGTGATATCACAACTACTCGAACTCGCTTTACTAAATCTACGCTGAAACCGGGACTTGAACCACTGACCTTCAGATTACAAGTCCGCCGCCTTATCGATCAAGCTACGGAGGTCAGTTCCAATTTATATATGTATAGAATTGTTCAAATTGACTGGTTTGACATATTTTATGTCGAACAAGTTGAATTTATTTTAAAAAAAAAATCTACAGGATAAGGAAAGTAAAAAAAAAAAACAGTAGAAAAAAAAATTCAGCTCGATAGCTTGAAGCGTTGAAGAGTTATGACATATGACTTATTGAAGAGTTATGACCGACTTATTGAAGAGTTATGACTTATGTCAGACGGCGTACGGAAAAGAAGATGTAAATAAAACACAGAATCACATATCTGCAGTTGTTTTAAAAGTTTTTAAGATTATTATTATGTATTAATTTTTAAAAGAGCTTTATCCCTCCCCCTAAAAAAATAAATAAATTAAACACAGAATTACATACCTCCAGCTGTACCTGTGCTGAGAACTGCAATGTTACCAAGAACCAAATGAAACGCATCGCAACAAAAAAAGTTCTCGATTATTCTCAAAAATAAATGGATGTTTTCACAACAACAAAATATTTTCTAGTTATTTTTCGCCAACTGTGAAAAGCATTAACCAAATAGATGTACGATTTTGACTGTATGTATTACACCCCGTTCCCACTAGCACGGAACAATTTTTTTTCGTTCCGAATATTTTTTCGTGAGGCATGTACAAATAAATGAGAGTGTTCCCATCACCAACGAATCTTTGTCGACCAAAAAAAAAAAAAATCGTGACGAAGGTTTAAAACATTCGGTCTTGTCAGTGGAATCGGAACGTTACATATAAGGAAATTTTTGATAGAAATTAATCAGAGTGGTACTTTTACCTAGACTGCTCTCTCACTATGTTGGTGAACGGTAAACTGATTAATTGATTATTGATTTTTATATATAGGTAAAAAAAAAAATCTGGATGAATCTGTTGACACAGATTATAGAATACCCGTGCGTTTCCCTCCATTTGGAACCTACTTATTTATTTAGTACCTATATAAATTTTGTACTTTCGTTTTCATTTATAAGTAGCAGTCTGTAGCCAAATGTTTCACTAACTAGAAACATTCCACCTGATTCACTTTTCAAGTAAGAACATCTAATAATTATTCTAATTTCTACAATTAGAATGATTATGTATTTTTCACTTATTTTCTATTTATTTTCCAACTTCCATACCAAATTTCAAGTCACCAGCTCCTACCGTTCTCGACATATCGTGTTCACAAACACCAACATACACACACAGATGTACGCACGGACCAATGGCTGAAAACAACTTTTTTGGTATCCTGAGGTTATGATTCGTCCAGAAATGTGAAAAACTGGGCAGTTTAAATTTTCAACGAATACAATACTTTCCTTATTATAGTACAATAAAGAAAGTAAAAATAATAAGGGTTTACTCCGATCATTTTTTTTATGTATTGAACTTTTCGGAATCCAATTTACCGGTATTTAGGAGGGTCCACTTGGACTAACTTTTCTATGATTATGTATTTTTTTAGATTATATTCACTATAGAAAGTTGTTGTGACATATCAAGTCCAATAATATTGAGGTGCTGATTACAAATTAGGCATTAATTTTTAGCTAACTGTTACCGTTGAGTCACCAGTGGCGGAGTAGCAAGCAAAGTCGTGTGGTGTCAAACCTGTTTATTCTTATATTGTTTCCAATTTTGTATATTAATTTCTAATCATCTGTTTTCTATACATGTCCTTTTTAATAAAGTTAATAATAATTCCTATCTCTATTGGGACATGAGTTTCATAAAGTTGGCAAACGAATAGGCATTGCGCAGAGTCCGAATGTACAGGCGACGACTGTGGACCAGCAGTCCACCCAGTTGCACTGTGTACCGCTCTCTCTGAAAGAATCTGAGCATCAGACAAACGCCCCGCCGCGTATCGGTGGCTCGCAAGCGGTACCACTGGCTCTGCTGGATCGACTGCGCCAGTGAGAGAAACCGGTTGTTCACCCCCTCGCTCTCCTCCATGAGGCTGAGGGCTGTCGCCCACATGATGGCAAACTGTAATAATTACAATTATTGTAATTTGTAAATATTTGGCATCTTTATTAACACGTATGAGACGGGTCCTATTTTCTATAGTTTGTACTCTGGGACGGCTTCAAATTAGGGTATGTGTTCCAAATATGACATCAACAAAAAAAAATTGGGACGGGCGAGTACAAAATATATTAATAATAGCATTATCTGTGCCCACCGGTGGGTCACCTTACAAGGGAAATTGAAAAAAAAACGTGACCTACCGGTGGGCACGCCGTCTCATACGTGTTAAATAATACATATACAGCATACAAGTAGACACATAGAAATATAGACAGTATAGGTTCTAAGTTCTAACTTATGGTAAATAATATACAATAAAAGATTGAACAGATATGAAAATTATTATTATGTGCCTATAATGTATAGATAATAATGGAATTGCCTTCTACTCACACCAAGAGATTAGAATCTCTTGTTTTGTGAGTAAGGGTTGTGTTATCAGTCTAGAAAGGTGTAAAAAGAATAATTACAATTGAAAAAATAAAAGTAATAATAAAAACTAACAATTTAATATAAAGTAACCATTTTATTGAGATTTACTAAATATGATAGAATTCAAATTCTCATATAATATTGTTCTATATTTTTTTCCCTCTTAACCTTTTACGGTCCAGTGCATGTCCCACATGCAACCATAGAAACGCTGCTAAACTCCAGTATAAAATTCACTAGAACAGTCCTTAAGGTCCAGTGCATGTCCCACATTGTTTTGTTTGTTCATCAGGTCGAGTTACTGGAGTGTAGCAGCGCGTCTGAGGTTGCATGTGGGACTTGCACTGGACCGTATGGGCAGTTCCAATTTTTTTTCACTGGAGTGCAAAAGGTTAATACTTATTTTCGATGTACCTCGAGGAATATCTTGACCCGCGTGATGGGTGACAGAGCGGACAGGATGAACAGCTGGTAGACGCTGAGAGCCAGGATGCCCAACACACTCAGGGCCATGGCGTCCATGACGGGGATCATGATGGCGTAGTACTGACGGGCGGCGGGCGGTGGGCGGAATAGGTGGGGCAAACATACGTGGGGAAACATAAGTGGGGCAAACATACGTGGGGAAACATAAGTGGGGCAAACATACGTGGGGAAACATAAGTGGGGCAAACATAAGTGGGGCAAACATACGTGGGGAAACATAAGTGGGGCAAACATAAGTGGGGAAACATAAGTGGGGCAAACATACGTGGGGAAACATAAGTGGGGCAAACATACGTGGGGAAACATAAGTGGGGCAAACATAAGTGGGGCAAACATACGTGGGGAAAACATAAGTGGGGCAAACATAAGTGGGGAAACATAAGTGGGGCAAACATACGTGGGGAAACATAAGTGGGGCAAACATACGTGGGGAAACATAAGTGGGGCAAACATAAGTGGGGAAACATAAGTGGGGCAAACATACGTGGGGAAACATAAGTGGGGCAAACATAAGTGGGGAAACATAAGTGGGGCAAACATAAGTGGGGAAACATAAGTGGGGCAAACATAAGTGGGGAAACATAAGTGGGGCAAACATACGTGGGGAAACATAAGTGGGGCAAACATAAGTGGGGAAACATAAGTGGGGCAAACATAAGTGGGGAAACATAAGTGGGGCAAACATAAGTGGGGAAACATAAGTGGGGCAAACATAAGTGGGGAAACATAAGTGGGGCAAACATAAGTGGGGAAACATAAGTGGGGCAAACATAAGTGGGGAAACATAAGTGGGGCAAACATAAGTGGGGAAACATAAGTGGGGCAAACATAAGTGGGGCAAACATAAGTGGGGAAACATAAGTGGGGCAAACATAAGTGGGGAAACATAAGTGGGGCAAACATAAGTGGGGAAACATAAGTGGGGCAAACATAAGTGGGGAAACATATTAGTTGGGTTGGGTGGAAGAGATTGCCATAGGCAATAACCCCGCCCTTTAGTTAGGACATATGTATATATTTTATTTATTTTTTTCTTGTTTATATTATTACAAGCGGGCTGTCGCCCGCTTTGCGGGCCGAGGCATGGCCGTGAAAGCAAAAAATCCTTTTTCTCCAATGGCAGGTGTTGTAGTGGGAATTTCGAAAAATCCCGTCTTATTGCACATCTAGACTATAAGACAAAGCTACCTACCAAATTTCAGCTTCCTAGGACTTACGGTTTGGGCTGTAGAGCGATGATCAGTCAGTGGTCAGTGACTTTGACATTTATATATTAAGATTATTGTCAATTTTATATTTAATTTTTACCATTATTTGTCTGTATATATGTATGCTCTACTAATAAAGTGTTTCTAAATAAATAAAATAAATTAGTGCAAACCAAATTCGACCTCAGTAGCTTGAACAATCTTCTTCTTCTTCTTCTACTCTCTCTTATCCCGCGCAAGCAGGGTTCAACCTCATGGTTGAGGTTGCTTGATTTTGGCACAAATTTTTACGGCTGGATGCCCTTCCTAACGCCAACGATTCTATTTGATTTAACTTCCTAGATTAGTTACCCTCCATTCGCTGGGAATTGTACCAGCTACCCACATTAACCGCACCCAGCCTGGGTAGGGCTGGAAATGCCAGGCTCACATGTACGGATGGAACAGAATTTTCTGTGTGAAAAGTCTGCTCCACCGAGGATCGAACTTAGGATCTTTGGACTACGGGCAGTAGTCACAACCGTTTCGCCACTGAGGCTGAAACAGTAAGACTTATAAGAAATATAAAACATATTAAACAATGTAAATAAAACTATTAGACTCTGAAGGTCGGGGGTTCAAATCTCAAGAAGCAAAAATTGTGATTTTGTGATTATTGTTAGTAAAATTATGTTTAACACAAATACTAATTGAATGTAAGAGTTCTCGTTCTGTCACCGAAGTTAAGCAACATCCAACAAAAGGTTGAAAACTGGCTCACCAGGTTCAAGAAAGTCATCAACGTTTGTTGTCTCATCACAATCATTCTCAAGAAATCCGCTTCATAACCAATGGCTTCCTGTGATTCTCTAGCTCTTTGTACCTTGGTCCCCAGGCTGCCTTCGTCAGTTGTTCTGTAAGTCAGAAAAGACAAGGGATAGGGTGGTAGAAAATGCTTTGAGAGTTAACTTTGCCCAGAGTGGTTACCTTTGCCGACCTCTGTGGCTCAGTGGTTAAGAGCATTGGTTGCTAACCCGGAGATTGCGGGTTCGCATCCCGGCCGGAGAGGAAAATTCTAACCGAGTTTTTCCATTTCCGGAATGGCATGGATGTAAAGGTAACGTGCCTTTAAGTAATGCGAAAGCGGTTTCGGGGCACAACTACCTTCTAAAAAAAAAAAGAAAAAAAAAGGTGGTTATCTTCCACAAAAAAATTTATTGTAATTTTTTACAAGTCTCCATTGAACCATGTCACTTGATTAGAAGTTTATCTGGCTGGGGGACATTATACAGGGAGGAGACCCGGTATTTTAGGATGGAAAATTTCCTCATCTGCAAGGCATGGCCGTAAGATTTCCTACCTTGAGGTAATGTTGATGTGTTCTTACCAGCGAACCAGGGTAGGAAAACATTTAAAATAATGATAAAAGTAGCATCCACAGCCTCCTGGTATAGATTGACATACATAATATATCTCTCTCTATCTCTCTCTCTCTCTCACTCACTCTCTCTCTTACTCTCTCTCTCTCTCTCACACACACACACACACACACACACACACACACACACACACACACACACACACACTTACCGAACATCCACATCAATGTATTCTCCATGCTTAACATCCGTGTAGCGAATGAGTCTCCCTTCTTCATTTCTATGCTCGGCTCCCAGTAGCTTAACATAGGTGCTTAGCATCTCGAACTGTCCTGAAAGAGGCTGGGTGAACACTGCCTCCATCACCTTGAGTAGAAAACAGAATGAATTAAGATACTCGATAAGATCTGAGCGCACGGCAGTGCGCCAGGCCAAGTTCCAGCAAGCACGGCAGTGTATCTTTACACGAACCGATTCACCCGGTTTTTCACACCCTCATATCTTCGGTTCAATTGATCATAGAGATATGAAATTTGGAACAGAGATTGTCCTAATATCATTAAAAAGACATTGAAAATTTAAAGACTATGCAAAAAACTTTCAGAGGAATGTAATTTTGAAATTTACGATTTTGATACTGACTGACTGACTGACTGACTGACTGACAGATCATCAAAATTATGAGGCACTTCCCGACTACCTAGAAAGCTGAAATTTTGCATGATTGTAGGGTTTATTGTAAAAGTACAGGGAAAAATCTGAAAACCGGAATTTTTTTCACTTATCATGGTGTAAAACGGTGTCGTTTTAGGGAGAAAATATATAATCGATTATTGATCTAAATTATGAAACACTTCCCGACTACCTAAAAAGCTGAAATTTTGCATGATGGTAGGGTTTATTGTAAAAGTACAGGGAAAAATCTGAAAAAGTTCTAAAAACTGTTTAAAGGTGTCGTTTTAGGGAGGAACTATACTATATTATGTGTATAAATTATGAGGCACTTCCCTATTACCTAAAAAGCTGAAATTTTGTATACTGGTAGGGTTTATTGTAAAAGTACTGGGAAAAATCTGAAAACATGAACTTTCGCACTTATCATGCTGTTAAACGGTGTCGTTTTACGGAGGATATATATAATCGATTATGGATCTAAATTATGAGGCACTTCCCTACTACCTAGAAAGCTAAAATTTTGCATGATGGTAGGGTTTATTGTAAAAGTACAGGGAAAAATCTGAAAACCGGCACTTTCGCACTATTTCTGCTGTTTAACGTTGTCGTTTTAGGGAGCACTATATTATGTATATAAATTATGAGGCACTTCCCTACTACCTAAAAAGCTGAAATTTTGTATACTGGTAGGGTTTATTGTAAAAATACTGGGAAAAATCTGAAAACCGGAACTTTCGCACTTATCATGCTGTTAAACTGTGTTATTTTAGGGAGGAAGTATACGCGATTATGCATATAAATTATGAGGCACTTCCCTACTACCTACAAAGCTGAAATTTAGTATGGTGCTAGGGTTCATTGTAAAAGTATAGGGAAAAATCTGAAAACCGGCACTTTCGCACTATTTCTGCTGTCAATCGGTGTCGTTTTAGGGAGCATATTAAAGTGAATAATCTTGAAATTTTTAATAAAAAATAATGAAACGTGCTGGGAAGCGAACCATTTACAAAAAGTAATGATATCCCACAAAAAACTACCGTTAAAAAAAGGGCCAAGTTCCAGAACAGAACTATCCAAAAAGGTTTCGCCTATGAATGCAGTGATATCTTGTTTGCGGCCAAGTTATCTTGGTACTAAACTATTTCTTTTATTAAACCCCGTTTTCTGAGTTCCTCATTTGGTATGTTTTTAAACGCAAAATATCCTCTAACTTGGCCAGTTTTATGACATCGGTTGTATTGAATATTACGACTATATGTATAGGTACAGAATAACAATATAACCATCACAAGGAGCGACACTGGCCAAGTTAGAGGATAGTTTGCGTTTAAAAACATACCAAATGAGGAACTCAGAAAACGGGGTTTAATAAAAGAAATAGTTTAGTACCAAGATAACTTGGCCGCAAACAAGATATCACTGCATTCATAGGCGAAACCTTTTTGGATAGTTCTGTTCTGGAACTTGGCCCTTTTTTTAACGGTAGTTTTTTGTGGGATATTTTTTTTCTCTAAGAGAAACTTCTAAGAAAAAATATCTCCAACTTTTTTTGTACATTTAACCAATACTTTCATTTCTATTAAGCTGATTTCGGGCGATACTAAAACCCGGACCCGACAGAAAAGATTGACTCGATTGAAAAACATTGACCCGCCATAAGGAATACATGGGTCCGGGTTTTTCGTATAAAATTTCTTTCGAAAAACGTTGACTCGAATGTTATGTGTTATTTCTATATATTTGTATTGTTTACATCTTCACTTCCCCTACTTAACCCTTGTAGCCAAGAGTTGTATCATTGTAAATTGATAGAAAACATTGACCGGATGGGAGCGATCTCATATCTCTCCCCCTGATAATGGTAAATCTCTGAAATTTCTCAGGTAAGCTTATCTACCTGAGGTAAGGGTTGGGTGGAAGAGATTGCAATAGGCAATAACCCCGCCCTTTAGTTAGGACTTATGTTTTTAAATATTTTCTATTCTTTTTCATTTTCATTGTATATATTGTTTCCATTTTTTTTCATTGTTAAATTAATTATTTGTATGTACATAATGTCCATTTATACCTAATAAAGCATTGTATAATAATAATCTACATTACTGCTATATTCATACGAAAAATGAGAACGCTAAAGCTTACGACGCGGCGGGATCTGAACAGAAAACGTTGACTGGCCATTAAATGAAGCGCACGTGTAGCTCAGTTGTCAAGCACTCACTTGTCGTGCGGAAGGTCCTGGGTTCGAACCCCCGCGCCGACAAAAAGTTGTATTAAAAATTTGGTTAAAGTTGACCAGGTTGACCCAGCACCTAAATGGGAAGTATTGTGTCACTTCTCGCACATCAGAGGGGAGGCATACTACGGGATGGGTAGGCTAACCCACAGACCACAAGCGTCAACGGTAGCTCCTGTTTCATGGCTAAGAAATAAAAAAGCCTGTGATAAAACTCATTTTTTAAAGATAAAAGAATAAAACAGAATTCGGTCGGTCGTATGATATTCTCGTACAGAAAACTGTGAACAGAGGGGAACGCCCCTTATCTCTGCTCCTGGTATAAGTGAAGTGCTGAAATTTCCCAGGTATACTTTCCTACATTACTGCTATATTCAATTGAAATGCTACGGAAAAAAAAAACAAAACGCTATAAGCTGCTGCTTTCTCAGTGCTGCTATATTCATACAAAAAATCATAACGCTATAAGCTACGCACTGACCTACAGAGATACCAATGATTGACCCTTGTAGGGCCCCTAACTGCGGCCCTGAATGTTGTAATGTGCTCAGATCAAGGGAATCATAAGGGATTACCACAAAGATAATACCCAGAAAGTTTCATCTTGGTCGGCCGTGTGGTATGCTCGTACAGAAAACTTTGACCAGATGGGAGGGACCTCAAAAATCTGGGGTGTTGTTTGTGAAGATCTGAATTTTTTTACACAAACTTATATACAGTGCTGCTATATTCATGCAAAAAATTAAAACGCTATAAGCTACGGCGTGACCTACAGAGAAGCCATTGACTGGCCCTTGTAAGGCCCTAGCTGCGGCCCTGAATGTTGTAATGTGCTCAGATCAAGGGAAATCATAAGGGATTACAACAAAGATAATACCACAAAGTTTCATCTCGGTCGGCCGTATTAGTATGCTCTGACAGAAAACATTTGACCAGATGGGAGGGACCTCAAAAATCTGCCCCTGTTGTTTGTGAAGATCTGATTTTTTTACACAAACTTATATACAGTGCTGCTATATTCATGCAAAAAATAAACGCTATAAGCTACGGCGTGACCTACAGAGAAGCCATTGACTGGCCCTTGTAAGGCCCTTAGCTGCGGCCCTGAATGTTGTAATGTGCTCAGATCAAGGAATCATAAGGGATACTAACAAAGATAATACCCACAAATTTCATCTCGGTCGGCTGTATAGTATGCTCTGACAGAAAACATTGACCAGATGGGAGGACCTCAAAAATCTGGCCTGTTGTTTGTGAAGATCTGATTTTTTTACACAAACTTATATACAGTGCTGCTATATTCATGCAAAAAATACAAACGCTATAAGCTACGGCTGACCTACAGAGAAGCCATTGACTGGCCCTTGTAAGGCCCATAGCTGCGGCCCTGAATGTTGTAATGTGCTCAGATCAAGGGAATCATAAGGGATTACAACAAAGATAATACCGACAAAAGTTTCATCTCGGTCGGCCGTATTGTATGCTCGTACAGAAAACTTTGACCAGATGGGAGGGACCTCAAAAATCTGCCCCTGTTGTTTGTGAAGATCTGAATTTTTTTACACAAACTTATATACAGTGCTGCTATATTCATGCAAAAAATTAAACGCTATAAGCTACGGCGTGACCTACAGAGAAGCCATTGACTGGCCCTTGTAAGGCCCTAGCTGCGGCCCTGAATGTTGTAATGTGCTCAGATCAAGGGAATCATAAGGGATTACAACAAAGATAATACCGACAAAGTTTCATCTCGGTCGGCCGTATTGTATGCTCGTACAGAAAACATTTGACCAGATGGGAGGGACCTCAAAAATCTGCCCCTGTTGTTTGTGAAGATCTGAATTTTTTTACACAAACTTATATACAGTGCTGCTATATTCATGCAAAAAATTAAAACGCTATAAGCTACGGCGTGACCTACAGAGAAGCCATTGACTGGCCCTTGTAAGGCCCATAGCTGCGGCCCTGAATGTTGTAATGTGCTCAGATCAAGGGAATCATAAGGGATTATAACAAAGATAATACCCACAAAGTTTCATCTCGGTCGGCTGTATAGTATGCTCTGACAGAAAACATTGACCAGATGGGAGGGACCTCAAAAATCTGCCCCTGTTGTTTGTGAAGATCTGAATTTTTTTACACAAACTTATATACAGTGCTGCTATATTCATGCAAAAAATTAAAACGCTATAAGCTACGGCGTGACCTACAGAGAAGCCATTGACTGGCCCTTGTAAGGCCCATTAGCTGCGGCCCTGAATGTTGTAATGTGCTCAGATCAAGGGAATCATAAGGTATTATAACAAAGATAATACCCACAAAGTTTCATCTCGGTCGGCTGTATAGTATGCTCTGACAGAAAACATTGACCAGATGGGAGGGACCTCAAAAATCTGCCCCTGTTGTTTGTGAAGATCTGAATTTTTTTACACAAAACTTATATACAGTTCTGCTATATTCATGCAAAAAATAAACGCTATAAGCTACGGCGTGACCTACAGAGAAGCCATTGACTGGCCCTTGTAAGGCCCTTAGCTGCGGCCCTGAATGTTGTAATGTGCTCAGATAAAGGGAATCATAAGGTATTATAACAAAGATGATACCGCACAAAGTTTCATCTCGGTCGGCTGTATAGTATGCTCTGACAGAAAACATTGACCAGATGGGGAGGGACCTCAAAAATCTACCCCTGTTGTTTGTGAAGATCTGAATTTTTTTACACAATATTATATACAGTTCTGCTATATTCATGCAAAAAATCAATACGCTATAAGCTACGGCGTGACCTACAGAGAAGCCATTGACTGGCCCTTGTAAGGCCCTTAGCTGCGGCCCTGAATGTTGTAATGTGCTCAGATCAAGGAAAGAATCATAAGGGATTACAACAAAGATAATACCGACAAAGTTTCATCTCGGTCGCCGTATAGTATGCTCTGACAGAAAACATTGACCAGATGGGAGGGACCTCAAAATCGCCCCTGTTGTTTGTGAAGATCTGAATTTTTTTACACAAACTTATATACAGTGCTGCTATATTCATGCAAAAAATAAACGCTATAAGCTACGGCGTGACCTACAGAGAAGCCATTGACTGGCCCTTGTAAGGCCCTAGCTGCGGCCCTGAATGTTGTAATGTGCTCAGATCAAGGAATCATAAGGGATTACAACAAAGATAATACCCACAAAGTTTCATCTCGGTCGGCCGTATAGTATGCTCTGACAAAAACATTGACCAGATGGGAGGGACCTCAAAAATCTGCCCCTGTTGTTTGTGAAGATCTGAATTTTTTTACACAAACTTATATACAGTGCTGCTATATTCATGCAAAAAATAAAACGCTATAAGCTACGGCGTGACCTACAGAGAAGCCATTGTACTGGCCCTTGTAAGGCCCATAGCTGCGCCCTGAATGTTGTAATGTGCTCAGATCAAGGGAAATCATAAGGGATACAACAAAGATAATACCCACAAAGTTTCATCTCGGTCGGCCGTATAGTATGCTCTGACAGAAAACATTGACCAGATGGGAGGGACCTCAAAAATCTGCCCCTGTTGTTTGTGAAGATCTGAATTTTTTTACACAAACTTATATACAGTGCTGCTATATTCATGCAAAAAATTAAACGCTATAAGCTCGGCGTGACCTACAGAGAAGCCATTGACTGGCCCTTGTAAGGCCCTTAGCTGCGGCCCTGAATGTTGTAATGTGCTCAGATCAAGGGAATCATAAGGGATTATAACAAAGATAATACCCACAAAGTTTCATCTCGGTCGGCCGTATAGTATGCTCTGACAGAAAACATTTGACCAGATGGGAGGGACCTCAAAAATCTGCCCTGTTGTTTGTGAAGATCTGAATTTTTTTACACAAACTTATATACAGTGCTGCTATATTCATGCAAAAAATAAAACGCTATAAGCTACGGCGTGACCTACAGAGAAGCCATTGACTGGCCCTTGTAAGGCCCTTAGCTGCGGCCCTGAATGTTGTAATGTGCTCAGATAAGGGAATCATAAGGGATTACAACAAAGATAATACCCACAAAGTTTCATCTCGGTCTGTCGTATAGTATGCTCTGACAGAAAACATTGACCAGATGGGAGGGACCTCAAAAATCTCCCCTGTTGTTTGTGAAGATCTGAATTTTTTTACACAAACCTATATACAGTGCTGCTATATTCATGCAAAAAATTAAAACGCTATAAGCTACGGCGTGACCTACAGAGAAGCCATTGACTGGCCCTTGTAAGGCCCTTAGCTGCGGCCCTGAATGTTGTAATGTGCTCAGATGAAGGGAATCATAAGGGATTACAACAAAGATAACCGATTTCCGTTTTTTTGCTGTCAGGATACCTTGTTCTGTAGTCATTTACTACTTGCCAGCCTCTGTGGCGTAACGGTTATGACTACTTCCCGTAGTCCAGAGATCCCTTAGTTCGATCCCCGGTTTGGGCAGAATTTTCGCATAGAAAATCCTGTTCCCTCCGAACACGAGAGGTTGGCATTTCCAGCCCTACCCAGGGTGAGTGAGGTTAATGTGGGTAGCTGGTACGATTCCCAGCGATAAAGGGTAAAACCCCCGTCCTCACTATCTCAAATCAGGACATAAAAACCAAGTAGAATCAATGGACATGAAAGGAGCCTAGACATTGGATCTGGGCGTCCATATATTCCTCTCACCACCGTGATATAGGTATCTTTGCCTGTTGCACGGGCACGGAATTATTATTACTTTAATAATGAACTGTTTTTGATTTTCATTTTTAGTAAGTATGTTATTAATACTCATCCATTAATTTTACTCCCCTTTCTGCTGTACCATTAACAACTTTGAGATGTTTCAAGAAGTTTTTTCCTACAAGGTAATCTTCATTCGTTGACCAGGATGTTGGCGGGTACTTTAAGAATGATGTACTTTGATCTAATCTTTTGAAGAAAGTTTTTGTTTCTCGTGAAACCAAAAAATCTAGATTTTTTTTTTTCACTAAAGTTGCAAGTTCGGTTACTTTGCATTCATATTTTTTATTTGTATCCTTCTCATAATCAATAACCATCTTTGTTTCGTATTAGATGGTACCTCTTCATGCTGGACCTACAGCTTCTTGGCCTAACTACCACAGATGGTTAACAATCTTTTTAATAGCAGCCATATCCTTATCTACGAGTATGTTTTGGAAGCTGATGATTTTTTTTTCTTTTACAAGTAAAGTCTCCCTTTGGTGATTTAATTACCTTGGGAGCTTAATACCAATCTTCAACATACGAGTATACTGCCACAATAAAAAGACATTTATTTTTGTGTTAGAAATAACGTTAGCACATATTCTTTTGTACAATTTTTTAAAAAGATGCTATTAAGGAATACAGAAATTAATATAAAAAATTAATTATAGTTTAAAAAATAACACTTTCATTAGCGGTTGAAAAACGAACTCAAGAAAGAATTATCAATTAGAACGGATACTGGATTGATGATAAGAAAAGAGAAGGTAATTTAAAGAAAGCCAAGTGTTTCACAGCCTTGTTATTTGGTAGCCATGAAACAGGAGCTACCGTAGTCGTTTTGTGGTCTGTGTTGAAGCCTGTCCATCCCGTAGTATGCCTCCCTTCTGATGGGCCAGAAGTGACACAATACTTCCCATTTAGGTGTTGGGTCACACGAGTGCACCGAAAGGTATCCCTTACAAACAACTGTAACCAAATTTTTATTACAAATTTTAGTCGGCGTGGGAGTTCGAACCCAGGACCTTCCGCAATTCCGCATGGCAAGCGAGTGCTTAACCACAAAAATTATAAAGGGGGTGAAATTATTGGATGAGTAATTGAGTTAATACGTAATAACATATGTACATATATTACTAATAATGCAGATCAAAAACAGTTCATTATTCAAATAGTAAAAGACTACAGAAAAGGGCATCTTGAAAGGAAGAAACGGATATTGGTATATTAGTAAATATAACATTATTCAATATTATTTTGTTCTTATTATTGATTAAAAATATAAAAGAACTGTATTTTGTTTGTATAAAATAATTGAACTTACCTGCTTCCTTTAATTATCTTGGATATTTTTTTTTTTCTAGACATATTTTACAGTTTTGCTAGCGACATACAGAGGGGTAGAGCAAAAATCTGCCTTTGTTATTGATTTGCCAAAGAACTGTTGGTTTAAGAAGAAATTTGATATGAATAAATTTGTTAGATAGTTTTGTTACAATTCTATCACTTTTTGAATTTTTATTCTAAGTTGATCTATTACAGAGAAAATTAACAAAAAGTGCGGAAAAACGTATATTGCCCCTTTAATTAGCATATCTAAACTTTAAGCTCCCGGCGGCACGTGTTAACAGTTTCCGATCGAGCTAAAACTTTATAGGTATCATTTTTTTATGAATTGGAACCATTTGAGGGGGGGAGCTCAGAAAAATACTCGGATTTTTTTCTCACCTCTATAGCTAAGGGCCACCCTAAGCAGCACTGTATATAAGTTTGTGTAAAAAAATTCAGATCTTCACAAACAACAGGGGCAGATTTTTGAGGTCCCTCCCATCTGGTCAATGTTTTCTGTCAGAGCATACTATACGGCCGACCGAGATGAAACTTTGTGGGTATTATCTTAGTTATAATCCCTTATGATTCCCTTGATCTGAGCACATTACAACATTCAGGGCCGCAGCTATGGGCCTTACAAGGGCCAGTCAATGGCTTCTCTGTAGGTCACGCCGTAGCTTATACCGTTTTAATTTTTTGCATGAATATAGCAGCACTGTATATAAGTTTGCGTAAAAAAATTCAGATCTTCACAAACAACAGGGGCAGATTTTTGAGGTCCCTCCCATCTGGTCAATGTTTTCTGTCAGAGCATACTATACAGCCGACCGAGATGAAACTTTGTGGGTATTATCTCTGTTGTAATCCATTATGATTCCCTTGATCTGAGCACATTACAACATTCAGGGCCGCAGCTAAGGGCCTTACAAGGGCCAGTCAAAGGCTTCTCTGTAGGTCACGCCGTAGCTTATAGCGTTATGATTTTTTGCATGAATATAGCAGCACTGTATTTAAGTTTGTGTAAAAAAATTCAGATCTTCACAAACAACAGGGGCAGATTTTTGAGGTCCCTCCCATCTGGTCAATGTTTTCTGTCAGAGCATACTATACGGCCGACCGAGATGAAACTTTGTGGGTATTATCTTTGTTGTAATCCCTTATGATTCCCTTCTTCTGAGCACATTACAACATTCAGGGCCGCAGTAATGGGTCATACAGAATAGTGGAAAGAATCTTAATAAAAATCTTATTTTTTGTACATACTTGCGATCGGTATGATAAAGTGTATTTTCTGTACTTAATCTCCCCCAATCTCGATCTGTAGAGATCAGAACGCCTCGACGCGCTCTAGCGATAATATCAGAGAAACTTAAATTAAGGGCTAGCTTCTCACAGTGAAATGTAAATAAAGATTACTGATAAGGATTGATAAGAATATTTCATAGAATTCGAAATTTGAACTATCTGAATACCTTATTATGACTATTTAGATTTCTGCGAGAGTTTCATTACCTACTTTTTCTCAAATTTTGATGTAAATCAAGTTACTATTCCATAGACTGTTCAGAAAATTTGGTGCATTCAACAAACAGCAGAGTTAACGATCACTGCAGCTTGAACCAGTGCTCTTTTGTAAATTGAAAACTGCCTTGATTTTTTTCATGAGAATTTCTCAGACGTGATTATCCTTATACTACACAGCGTCTTGCTTTCCAGATGTAGAACAAATGTAGGGGAAGGTTTGCTAAAACCGGGTAGTCTGCTAATACCGGGTACCACTGTTTCCGACGATACCGTTAATGCCATCAATGAACTGATTACAGAAACTAAAATCTCTTCCTAGCAGAGCGTAACTTTTGTAAACAAACCAATTTCATTTCGAGTCATTTCGCTCTGATTTGAGGTTCAAGTTTTGCTCGTGTTATTTCCTTATTTTCGAACCCACAGTTATCGAGTGACTTTTAACAGCTATTTGTGCTGAAAATTCATGGTAAGTGTGTAAAGCTGTTACTTAAGAAGTGTTATTTCATATCATAATTAAATCTTTTTAATATCGTTTTGCATGTCTTGGTTATTCAATATTTTTTACAGAAAGTCATGAGTCTGTTCATACCGGGTACTTTGGGGTTGATAAAACCGGGTAAAGATCAGTACAGATTTTCAGGTACCCGATTTGAGCAGCCTATTTTTTCCTTATTGTTGTGTGTTTTTTAAGTACTTACATTTTTTTAAGTTGTCTTTGATATGTCTCTGGAGATTTTTTCAGGGAAGGTATTGAAGTTAAGTAGGTGAGCAAGTTGGGACCTGCTACATATTATTTTGTAATGTCATTCAATTATTTTTTATATTTTAATGTAACTCAAGATGATCAATATTCTTTAAGTGTGTGAAATCACTATTATTTCTCCTTTTTTATTACCTACCTATTGTTTTTTTTAAACAAATATTCTAATATTTTAGTACAATTCCTATTCTAGTTATTTTTTACAATGTCAAGAAAGATAGTTGTAAGTTTTCCTTTATGAATACCTAGAAGTGTGTTTCCTATTTTATTTTTCTAAAATTTAGGTTCAAAATTTGTTTGCCATTCGAAAAATAATTATTTTTTACATTGAAATTACTTGTGCTCATAAATAAAAATAAAAAATGTTAAAGTTCGTTTCAATAAACATCATTGAACTTTTTATCAATGTCTTTCATAGGAAATATAGGGGTACCCGGTTCTGTCATACCCAGTACCCGGTTCTGAAAGACCGGGTTGACAGAACCGGGTACTTTGACTTTTTTTGAAAAAAATAAATTTAACAAAAAATGGCAATACATAGTGACGTATTGTTTTCAAATTTAGATAGCCAACAAAGTTGTGAATGTTTTTCAGTTTAATTTGCTTAGCTGATGATAATGGCTTTTCCGCTAGATGGCCTAGAAAACTAAGTACCCGGTTTTGGCAGACCTTCCCCTACACTTGAGATTTATAAAGGTAATGCAAAAGGGAAACTCGAGCTAGCATTCTGTACATTATGCATTCATTTTCGGCGAAATATGTAAATTGAGGATGTTAATAAAAGGTAATTTCATTATCAACAATGAACTTTGATACCTGTACAATTCCTAATCTTAAATCTGGCTCAAAATTCAAACTAGAACCTAATACCTAAACTGGTTTAAAGTAACCTAGTCATCGATAGAAAATCAAAAAAGTTTATTCAATGTAAATTTATGAAAACATAAACAAATAATAAAGATCTGCTGAAGGTCAACCTCAAAGTCAAATTGATTTCAAAATGGCGTTGATCTCGATCTGACGAAAACGTCGGGTTAAGATTGGAGGAGAAATAAGAACAAGCCGTGAGGAGAAATCCTTAATCTGTGATCAGCTGATGCGAGATTGGGGGAGATTAAGTACAGAAAATACACTTATATTTAAAAATCATCTTTATTGAGTATTCATAAAACTAATAGGCTTTATACATCATGAATAAATCATAAATTTAAAAAAAAACTGTATTTTAGCCATGTAATTCCGTTGAACACATGCTGACCAGGGTTAATCACGTAAGGTTGTAAAAGAGGGGTGTTGTTGAATGAAATCTCATGATAATAGGAATTCCCCTCCGGGTCCGAGTTTTTCGATCTGGTCAACGTTTTTCGTGGTCAAGCGATTAGGCAGACCCGCTGATTTCAACCAAAAGTGGTTTCGTGGTTTGTGTTGTAGGTAAGTATATAAAATCAACTTCCGTACCGAATTTAAGTCTCTAGCTCTTACTGTTCTCGAGATATCGTGTTCACACACATACATACAGGCAAACAGACAGACGGACGCACGGAGCAATGGCAAAAAAACAACTTTTTTAGTATCCTGAGGTTATGATTCGTCCAAAAATGCGAGGAGGTCAAATTTTTGAACGAATACAATATTTTCTTTTTTATAAGATGAAGAAAGTAAATATGGAATTAATTTTAAAAAAAAAGTTTACTTTTTTAACACATTGCGCGCCATTGCGTTTACTTTTTTCTCACGTATGAGGGACAGCAACCAAAAGTGAAAGTTACCGTTTCTCACATAATATGAGAGACGCAGCACGAAATGTGTTAATAAGGGAAAAAGTAACCCATCAATGGAATATTCACTATAATCTGCGCAATGGCCAGAGCTGCCGTGATGATCATATGTATCTCAAGCAATAGAACCACATGGAAGGCGGTCCACTGATTGGTGTCTACCAGGGGTATCCAAACCATGAACGGGAAGAGCCGCACTGGGTCCGTCCGGTGGTACAGTCTCGCCATGAGAACCACTGTTTCCTGGAATAAAATTATAATAATAATACGCTTTAGTGAAAGGTAACCAACAGAAGGCGAGAAGTTTTAACATAGAAGATGGAGCAGGGGTGCCTTACTATGAAGTTAAAAAAAAAAAAACTGAAACCAGAGCAAACCCTTTTCAAAGATGTTTTAATTATTGTTGAAAAAATAAATAAATAAATGTTTGTTATATAATATAGTACTTAAATAAAAAAAAAACAGGCGAGGTTGATGTTCAATGCATTTTCTACCAGCGGAACCCTACGCTACATGGATTACCAGACTAGCGCCTCAAGTATTATATTGAAGTACATCTTAGTTTTTAGTGTTCTTATACATGTAAGTAGTCTTCTTGGCCTAGCGGTAGCATGCTCGGCTTGCACTCCAGATGACAAGGGCTCGAATACCGGCGGGGTCGGTATTTTGGATGTCGGGGCCTACCCTAGCTTAGTGAGGACAATTATTGGGGTAGTGGTAGAGTGGGCAAGGGCCAGTGGCGGCATCACGAGATTGATAATGGAATACGAGTATGATGGTTGGTTAGAGATTGGTATTGGAATAAAGTTTTTAAAAAAGTTAAAGTTATAATATTTGTGTTAATCTCTTTCGTGATATCACAATTACTCAAACTCGCTTTAATAAATCTACGCTGAATCTGGGACTTGAACCACCGACCTCCAGGTTACAAGTTCGCCGCCTTATCGATCAAGTTACCGAGGTCGGTTGTTATTGGAATATGATGATTGGTGAGAGACTGGTATAGGAATATGATGGTTGGTGAGAGACTGGTATTGGAATATGATGATTGGTGAGAGACTGGTATTGGAATATGATGATTGGTGAGAGACTGGTATAGGAATATGATGGTTGGTGAGAGACTGGTATTGGAATATGATGGTTGGTGAGAGACTGGTATTGGAATATGATGGTTGGTGAGACATTGGTATTGGAATATGATGGTTGGTGAGAGACTGGTATTGGAATATGATGGTTGGTGAGACATTGGTATTGGAATATGATGGTTGGTGAGAGACTGGTATTGGAATATGATGGTTGGTGAGACATTGGTATTGGAATATGATGGTTGGTGAGAGACTGGTATTGGAATATGATGGTTGGTGAGACATTGGTATTGGAATATGATGGTTGGTGAGAGACTGGTATTGGAATATGATGGTTGGTGAGAGACTGGTATTGGAATATGATGGTTGGTGAGAGACTGGTATTGGAATATGATGGTTGGTGAGAGACTGGTATTGGAATATGATGGTTGGTGAGAGACTGGTATTGGAATATGATGGTTGGTGAGAGACTGGTATTGGAATATGATGGTTGGTGAGAGACTGGTATTGGAATATGATGGTTGGTGAGAGACTGGTATTGGAATATGATGGTTGATGAGAGACTGGTATTGGAATATGATGGTTGGTGAGAGATTGGTATTGGAATATGATGGTTGGTGAGAGACTGGTATTGGAATATTATGGTTGGTTAGAGATTGGTATTGGAATATGATGGTTGGTGAGAGACTGGTATTGGAGTATGATGGTTGATGAGAGACTGGTATTGGAATATGATGGTTGGTGAGAGATTGGTATTGGAATATGATGGTTCGTGAGAGACTGGTATTGGAATATGATGGTTGGTGAGAGACTGGTATTGGAATATGATGGTTGGTGAGAGACTGGTATTGGAGTATGATGATTGGTGAGAGATTGGTATTGCAATATGATGGTTGGCGAGAGACTGGTATTGGAATATGATGGTTGGTGAGAGATTGGTATTGGAATATGATAGTTGGTGAGAGATTGGTATTGGAATATGATGTTTCATGAGTAGGTAATTGGAATTGGAATATGATAGCTACTGAGGTCGGTAGTTTGATTGATCTACCTTGGAGGGAAAGATTGCGTCCACAATGGATATCACACTCAGTAACGCCAGCAAACACCCGACATAGGTGAGGGTGAAGACCTCCTTCCTCCGATACTTGTCATAGACTCTCCTGTTGGCTGTCGAAAAGTCGCTGTCGATTCGGTGGAGCAAGGCTAGGGTGGAGTCCACTTTCAAGCTGAGGATGATGTTGCTAGGGACCACCACTAGGAACGCGAAGCACTCCAACAGTCTGAAATCGGGATAAAGCTCGATTTTTTTTTTTTTAACATTTTAAATTTACCTTACATTTGTGCATAATACTAAAGTATCATTATCTTCTAAAGTTTACTAGCCAAAGCTCAGTTTCCAAGATTTTTTTTGCATTCTGTGAATAAGTCTGGTTTCTAATTGTTCATATCTCCACAAAAACCTCATTTTTCTACATTAATTTACCGATTTCAGCAACCTAGAGTAATTTTTAGTTCTGTATTTTGATCTTATTTGGTTATTGGAAAATTTAGCTACATTTGTTGACCTCATGGGTTTTGATCTTGCATTTTCTGCATATTATCTTATTTTAATGAAACCTTGATATTGCTATTTACCTGCATTCATTTCATTACAATCTAATCTTATAAAGTTGCATAATTAATAATTCTCACCCACCGAGATTTTGTTGCAGTTAAAGCAACTAATTATCTCATCTCCTTATATTTGCTAACCTATAACACTTACCTGTAGTTATTTCTATAACAAACCTCAGTTTAAAGAGTTATTATATCTGAGTTTACCGAGTAAAGTGTGCTCAAGGGGATATTTTTGTATTATCCAAAATTTAATGATCTTGTTCTGTGCTATTATCTGCATAAGGAATTACCCACCTAACTAATCTTACCAAGTGATTTTTAATAATTAAATTTTGTCACAATTATCAGCTAAACCCATTTAAATATTGGCAGTGATTTTTTTTTACACGAGAGTTATTTTCTAGTGGTTATATAATCCAAGTGATATTTTTTGGATTAAAATTTTCCATTTAAAAATTTTCAAGTGTGTTTTTTTTGCATCTATTAAATAATTTGCCCACTTTCTAAAGTTATCACATTTTTTTTGTGAAAATTTCACCTATATTTAACTAATAACTAGTCAATAATCTAACAAAAAGAAGAAATATTGGTTTCTACAGAATACTTACCGGTTTTTAGTTACCTAGTGCTTTCTACATTCAATAATAAACATGACTTCTCCAGCTGACCAAATGAAAATTGCATCAGACTACAGAAATAGGCTGTATCGGCGAATGCAAGAGTGTTATAATGCTAGCTTAGATGCAAATAAGGTCAGTGATTTTAAAGTGAGAGTTGCAAAGGCTGATGAAACGTTGGACAAATTTGAGAAAATCTTAGGTACAATGGATACTTTGAATGTAAAGTTGGATGAGGCTGACCGCATTGACTGTGATCAAACTTTATCTAGTTTTGAGGCCATGTACTTCAAGGTCAAGGCTAAAGAAGCCGTTTTGAAGGCTGAAATGGCTTCACCGGTTTCTCCTGCCCCTCAAGCACCCAAAATTCACCTTCCAACCATAAATGTACCAATATTTAGTGGTGAAATTTCTGCTTTTCCTGCTTTCAAATCTTTGTATGACCAGTTAATCCATACCAATACCGACCTTTCTGATATTCAAAAATTCAGTTATCTTAAATCTTACCTAAGCAGCCATGCAGCTAGTTGCATTGATCATATATCTTTTTTGGCTCAAAATTATCCATTAGCTTATCAAAGCTTGGTTGATCGCTATGGAAAAAAGCGGGTTTTAGCCAATAACTATCTCTCAAAAATCTTAAAATTTTCACCTTTACAAAGTGATCACATAAAAGGATTGAGGAATTTCTTGGATATTTTCCATATCAATGTAGAATCTTTGAGAGGTCTAAACATTGAAAACCTAGGAGAATTTATCCTTCTTCAGTTGGGATTAAAAGCCCTTGATGAAAAAACCCGTCAAGACTTTGAAACCGAGCAGATTCAGAATAATTTTCCCAAATTTGAGGATCTAGTTAAATTTGTGCGTCACAAATGTTCTATTCTGGATCTTACCCATGACAACTCAGTGAATAACCACAAATCTCAATTACCTATTAGCCAATCTAATCGCAAAACCTATCAAGTTACTGCTCAACCAGGAGATAATCAATTTTCTTCATTTCAACCTCAACAACCTTATCAAGTTAAGCAGTTTCAAAAATCAAAGTTCACATGTTCAGTATGTAATTCTGGTGATCATAGGATTGCATCATGTACCAAATTTTTAAAGATGGATGTTACCAAGCGCTATGCTCAAGTCAAAGAATTAAAATTATGCTTTGCTTGTTTGAGTTCCAAACACTCCCGTCCAGAGTGTCAATCTATGTATCAATGCAAATATTGTCAGAGCAAAAATCACCATTCCTTCCCAGACGGCACAGAAAGTGTTTAAAAAGATTTTAAAAACACTTATTTTGACAAGATTCAAACATTTTATAAAGCTTATTTTGACAAGGCTTAACATTTTAGAAACACTTCTGTAAGCTTACTACTTCCTCCCCCTGAGCATTTTATTAAGCTTATTTTTACAAGGTTTTGGAAATTGCATACCTACTTAATAATTAAGGGGCTCCATATTGAATTTCATACCGCCGCCATTGCCCGGGAAAATTTGAAAATTGTGATTTCACAGGTAGGGCCAGGAAATTTTTAAAATTAATTTGGATTTGATGAAAAATATACTTTTTCGAGGCAATTTGGTCTACAATGATGAAAAGCTGTTGATGAAATGCTAACATTAATAAATAAGAAGACAATTTGTGTTTTTCAGTTTTATATTTTTCCATTTACATGGTAAAAGAATTGAAAGCAAAAATATGTAACAAACAAAAACATGAAACAAACAGAATATAATACATAGAATCAGCAGATAAATTAAGCCTAGTGGACTTAATTAATCTAAATCTATTATACATATAGGTAATTAAGAGAGAGATATGCTGAAATGCCATCTTCCTGCCCAGCAGCAGGCTGCCCAAAGACAAAGAATACCAGAACAGAAGTTGAGATTATTGAAGATGAAATTAGGAAATAGAACCCAGAGAGAATTTTGACTATAACATGGCATTCGTAAAAAAAGAACAGTCTTCCAGAATTTTTTTTTTGTTTGTTCAAGTGGGTTTAACCTCAATTGCATAGTCATATCATGACCGAGGTTTTACCCTCATTTGCAGGAAACTCACAAACCTGTTACCCACATTAAGCTCACCGAGCCTGGGTTGGGCCATTTTATTCTGAATTTACTGGGAATAGTACCAGGTAGCCACATTGACCTCACCCAGCCTGATAAACGCTGTGTATACCCATGCTAGCTTCATATTTTCAAAAGAAGGAGAATTATCTGTTTCACAACAACAAAAATGAACCAAAATCTTTGTATTACGGGCAGTAGTCAAATCCTTAATAATGCAAGCTACTATTTTAAAAGTTAAAATTAATGAACACATTATAGTAAAAAATGTACTTATTACAAGTAAAAAACTGTCTAAATTTGCAACACTTAATACTTCTTCTTAACTTACAATATTTTTTTTTATGTCATAGCTGGTTGAAGATCCATAAAAAACCCCTGTCCTGATTTGAGATAGTGAGGATGGGAATTTCATTCTGAATTTAATGGGAACAGTACCAGCTACCCACATTCACCTCACTCAGCCTGAGTAGGGCTAGATATACCAGCCTCACATTTTCAGAGAACAGATTTATTTATTTAAAAAAAATGGGGGTTGTATACTGAGTTTACTGGGAATAGTACCAGCTACCCACATTAACCTCACTTAGCCTGATAAGGGCTAGAAATGCCTTATTTTCAAAGGGAACAGAATTTGCTGTTTGAAAGAAGAAAAAAACTGTAAATTGAACACAGGATCTTTTGATTATGAAACAGTGTAGTCAAATCTTCAATAATGTGAACCTATTAAAAAGCCTTTAGCTAGTCAGTTCTCTGTTTATAGTTGTTTAGCAAAACACTGGTCTTCTCCCTGTTTGAAATCCCCCAGTCAGACACCTGTTAAGAGTGTGATTCTGATTAAGTGGAATATCTGGAACAGGTTAATCTCCAGCATTTCCACATACATATCCTGGTTTGACTATAAAACAATGTAAGATATTGTTTAGCTATTGCTTACCCCACTAATTGGAGTGTAAAACTCCCTTATGATTAATGCATGGAAATTGGTACACTTTAGAACAGTAAACTTTTTAAAGTAGAGAAAAATTTCTTTTTAGTTACACCCTAAAACTGTGATGAAGGAACTTTAGAAGAGTCAACTTGTTGGACTTTTATCAGAAATTGTTAGATATAATTACATATTGTTAAATCATCAATAAAATGTGTAGTCACTTTCACTTATCCTGTGTTGGGTTCAATATGTTTGAGGAGGGAGGCAGCTTGAATAGGTTTCTTCAGATTGAAGCTTGTTGGATTGGATGCACAATACATGTATACAGGTGGAAAATATCATGTGGATTTCCTCCATAGATCATATTTTAAATGCTAGGATCCAGTTTAAAAAGATATTATGTTTGCAGACATATTGACCATCCTGACCTCAGTTGGTCAAAAATTGTTCATGCTCTCTAAGGTAAAAGTTTGTAAAGAGCTCCAGAATTCAGTCAGAGCATTGGATCACTAAAAACAGAACTATTTTAAGTTACAATACTAATATAACTAATAACTTAAAAGTGTTTTGCGACTTGATAAACTTTTCAGTTATTTAATTTCAAAAATTCAATATGGAGTCCACAGACCATTGATGAAGAGAGACATATTGCATACACAGTCACACATTTATTTTTTAAGGCGTTTTCTCTATTCCGATGTCTTGCGAAAAAAAATATTTAAAAAACTTATAAAAGATTGCGGAAACCTTTCCAAAGTGTTTATAAACCTTGCCTAAGTAAGTTTTCCGCAAACTTATTATTTCATACTTTTTTATACTTTTTTAAATCTTGTGAAGTAAAGGTTATTTTTACAAGGAAAAATCCATACTTTTTTTATACTTTTTAAACCTTGTGAAGTAAAGCTTATTTTTACAAGGAAAATTCAGAGTCTATAAAGCTTGTGTAACCTTTTGTGCCGTCTGGGTTGCTACATCAATCTGAACCAGGTGGAAGTCAACAGAAGTCAGGTTACCAATATCAAGGACACACTAAGGAACAAACTCATCCCTCAACCTCCAGTTCACACAAGGATAGGTTTCCTGCTCAAGGACAATCTTCCTCAACCAATCTATTTTCAGGAAATCATGCTGTTGAAACCTCAACCACTTCAAACTCAACGGTACTTCTGGGAACTGCAGTGGTGCAACTCCAAGACAGATTTGGGATGTGGTATTCTGTTCGTTGTCTCCTTGATTCAGGTAGTCAAATCTCTATAATCTCGCATCGCTTAGCTCAACAACTCAAGCTTGGATGGAAAGCATCGAACCTTCACATCTCGGGTATTGATACGTCCAATCCAGTAAAAGCCAAAGGGGAGTTGTGTGTTCAACTTTTACCTCATAAACATATTATAAAATCAGATAGTAGACCTTTGAATATTCAAGCCGTCATCTTACCAAAGATTACCAGTAATCTATCAAACACTATTAACAATGATGTTATTAAAATGTATTCCCACTTACCTTTAGCTGATTTAACTTATGTGGATCCAAAACTAGATTCTACCATTGAACTTCTAATTGGAGCAGAGTATTACTGTCAACTTCTTGATCATTCATCAAAGACAATTTTAGGTAATCCATCAGCTGTACCATCTATTTTGGGTTGGCTGTTGCTGGGCAAGTGTCCTAACCAACTAAAACCTCAGTCCTACCATACCTTCTTTGTCAAAGAGGATCCAATTGCCATGGAATTACAAAAATTCTGGGAGAGCGAAGAGCTGCCATACATCCATTCTCCAAATCCAGAAGAAGTTGCCTGTGAACAACACTTCATTGACACCCATCAGAGAGACTCAAATGGAAGATATGTGCTGCGTCTTCCCTTCAAGGACCTCATACGACCTGATCTTGGATCAAATAGAAAAATAGCACTAAAACGGCTGGAATCTCTCGACAATAAGCTGTCCCGTGATCCAGAACAAAAGAAGCTGTATTATGACAACTTGGAATCTTATCTTGAACCTGGACATATGACTATTGCTCAACACCGTTCAGACTATCTTTTACTGCATTTTGGCATCTATAAACCAACATCATCTTCTACAC
The DNA here is from genome assembly GCA_024516035.1 of Bactericera cockerelli. Classification (NCBI taxonomy): domain Eukaryota; kingdom Metazoa; phylum Arthropoda; class Insecta; order Hemiptera; family Triozidae; genus Bactericera; species Bactericera cockerelli. The sequence goes on along the minus strand of CM044963.1, from coordinate 1,290,367 downwards.
CCCTACGTGTTGTCTTTGATCCGAACATTTCCAGTAATAATGGAAACAATCTTGCAAAAAATCTTTTAGTTGGTCCTAAGCTCCAGAAGGACATTAGCGACTTACTTACTCAGTGGAGACTTCATCCTGTTGTTCTTCTTTGTGATATACAAGCCATGTACAGAAACATATTAATCCATCCTGACGACCGTCAGTTTCAGCATATCCTGTGGCACGAGAAGGGTTCTATGGAGGTCACAGAATTTGAACTCACCACCTGCACCTTTGGATTACCAGGGAGTCCCTATCAGGCTCAACGTGTCTTAAAAACAGTTGGCCCTAGATGAGGGTGAAAAGTTCCCGAAAGCAGCAAATGCCCTGCAAAATGAAGCCTATGTGGATGATTTGATTACGGGATCATCAACCGTAAAAGATGCTATTGCATTGAGAAATGACATTATTTCTCTCTTAGCAAAGGGTGGCTTTTCTGTGAGAAAATGGGCCTCATCTAACTCCACTGTCCTTGAAGGTATAGCTGAAGATCTTTGTGAAAAAACCTAAATGTTTTTCAGAGGGGGGAGAGGAGTCTATAAAAGTACTAGGCATGCAATGGTGCCCTAAATCTGATGCATTTTTTTATGTAGTGAATAATCAATCCTTTCCACCCACTCTTTCTAAAAGACAAGTTTTGGCATTTGTCGCTAAATTATATGACTGTAATGGCTATCTAAGTCCAGTAATCATTTGGATGAAGATTTTTCTCCAAAAATTGTGGCTTGATAATAGTTTATCTTGGGACACACCGCTCTCAGATAACTTACGTGAAATGTGGCAAGCATTCACAACTGAACTTACCTTGTTATCTACCTTTAAATACCCCGTTACATCAATAGAGAAAAGTGTCAATCCATGGATCTTGTGGGATTTGCAGATGCATCCAAGTCTGCTTATGCTGCAGTGGTGTATCTCCGAGTGTGTAATTTGGAAGGCAAAGTTAAAAATTACCTTCTTCGTGCAAAAACCAAAGTTGCACCACTCAAAGTGCAAACCATTAATCGATTAGAACTGTGCGCAGCTTTATTATTGACAAAAATAGTCAAATCACTCGATTTTTTATCATTTGATAATGTTTATCTCTTTTCTGATAGTTGTGTTGTTCTATCTTGGCTAAAAACCCCACCTTATCAACTTAAAATATATGTAGCAAATCGTGTATCTCAAATCTTGGAAACTACTAAACCACTCAGTGGCAATATGTCACTTCTGAATTAAATAGTGCAGACTCAGCAAGTCGGGGTTTAACCCGTCTCAATTTTTGAAAAATGGACTTTGGTTGAGGGGACCATCTTTTCTAAAATTACCCGTTGAGAGCTGGCCACTCAAAGTAATTGACATGGATAAACCATGTCCTGAGACAAAGCCTGTCACAGCTTTACTCACTAACATTGATATCAATCCTTTACTCCAGATAGTGGAGAAATTTTCTTCCTTAAGGAAGCTAAAGAGAATCTTTGGATTTGTGCTTCGGTTTATTAACTGTTGTCGCAAGCAAAAATCAAACTTCAAACCTGAGTTATCGGTGACTGAAAATGACCAAGCTCTTGAAGTTATCATTCGTATCACTCAACAATGCTACCTGAAGGATGAGGTAAAAGCTGTCAAGAGTGGACAACTGGTTGGAAACAACTTACGCTCTCTATCTCCCATCTTAAACTCTGTCGGACTTTTGGCTGTGGGGGGGAGACTCTCCCAATCTCCTCTGCCTGAGAGTTCAAAGCATCCAGTTCTCCTTCCAAAGACAGCACATCTAACCAAACTTCTTATTGATCATTATCACCAACTGACTCTCCATGGAGGACCTAAAGTAGTTCAATCCCTACTACAAAGGTTCTATTGGATCATTGGAGCTCGTAACCTCATCCGGAATCATCTATCAAAATGTATCAAGTGCATTAGGATGAAACCACTCTTCCATCAACCCATGATGGCTGACCTACCAGTATCTCGTTTTGCCCAAGGTCGTGCATTTCTAAATGTAGGAGTGGATCTAGCAGGTCCTTTCTCCTTGAAATCTGGACCACGTCGCAATTCTCCAATTGTAAAATCATATTTTGCTATCTTTATCTGCATGTCAGTCAAAGCAATTCATCTTGAGTTATTATCCTCATTATCTACCCCTTGTTTTCTGGCTGCATTAGATCGGTTCATCGGAAGACGCGGACTTCCTTCTAATATCTTTTCAGACAATGGAACTAACTTTCAAGGAGCATCCCGTCACATCTCTGAAACTCAACAGTTTCTTTCCTCATCACAAGGTCAGATTGCATCTCATCTTCTATCACGTGAAATTCAATGGAACTTTAATCCTCCATCTGCTCCCAACTTTGGTGGACTCTGGGAAGCGGGTGTGAAATCTGTCAAGAAACATCTCAAACATGTGTTGAATAATCAAACCTTCAACTTTGAAGAGTTTTCAACCATCCTGGTATCATGTGAGGCTATCTGCAATTCCAGACCCTTGTGCGCCATCAGTGTAGATCCCAACGACGGAGTGGATGTCTTGACTCCTGGACACTTCTTGACAGGAGCGCCTTTGTTAGCTCGTGCTGAGAAAGATACCTCAACAGATTATATCCCACCTTTGAAGCGCTGGCTTCTTGTCACACAGGTAACACAGTGTTTCTGGAAGCGATGGAAATCTGATTACCTTAACACATTGATCCAAAGGAACAAATGGACCTCCTCTAATGATAATGTCAAGATCAACGATGTTGTGATTCTTCATACTCCAAATTGTCCACCTCAACAGTGGCCCATTGGAATTGTAATCAATGTGATGCCCGGCAAGGATAATGTTGTCCGTGTTGCAACGGTTCGAACATCTCATGGTGTGCTGACACGACCAGCCTCCAAACTTGCACTTCTACCCGTGGGCGATCCCCGCGACTAACCTTTAACACGTATGAGACGGGTTCTATTTTCTATAGTTTGTTTTGTACGCTGGGACGGCTTCAAATTAGGGTATGTGTTCCAAATATGACAACAACAAAAAAAAATTGGGACGGGCGAGTACAAAAATATATAATAGCATTATCTGTACCCACCGGTGGGTCACGTTACAAGGGAAATTGAAAAAAAAAACGTGACCCACCGGTGGGCACGCCGTCTCATACGTGTTAAGCAGCCAAGCTTAAATTTGTAAATATATAGGAAGCTAAAACTTATTTATTTTCATTTCTTCCTATTGGAATTTTTTCACTATTTTTTTTTATTATCAATTTAACCATTAACCAATTAACCCTTTTTTCTTCCATAATAATTTGTAAAAGTATTACTGATCATTTAACTTTGTGGTTGCTGTCTGAGGTACTTTAATTTTAATCCTAGCTTCAGGTTGAGCAATTAATTTTCATTTAATTTTTATATAGATTCTCAGGGGAGAAATTTCAATTTGCAATATCTTCAAAATAAGTTGGTTATCATAATTTTATCACCCTTTTATCATTCATCACCTCCATGCCCATACCATATTCACCGTTCATTTCTTGCTGCAGGAAGAACATTGACCATTAGATAATCCTGTTGGATTCTATGGGGGGGAAATGTTAGGGCTTCACTTTTTTTGCTATGAATGACCACTTATATCTACCTCCATGAGCGATTGCGTGCGCAATTGGTTGTCTCCAACTCGATGAAAAATCTCACGTCGGACTCTTCGTGAGGAAAGTTCTTTCTTACCTTAATCGACTCTTGACCAGCACACATCGCAACTATCCACCGTATCATCTTGCTCCGCTAGCCGCTTTCGCCAGGCCTGGCGACTTACCATCTTGATCAGCGGCCCCAGCGTAGAGCAGAAGAAGATTAACGAACGACAACCGTAAGCTCATTTTCCATTAACTATTGGAAAAGCCATCTGCTCTCCAATACACATTTTATCTATTTATTAACAATATTGGATTTTTACAAAGGTTCTTTTCCTAAGCTAATGATAATTATGAAGCAAGATTAGATTAACGAATCTTTTTTTTAAGCTTTATTAGGAGGACAAAGTACAATGGTAACAGTATAAAATTAAGAAAAAAAAAAAAAAAAAAAACAAACAAATGACAAAATAAATAAGTAAAAAGGAAAATAACAATAATGTCCTACCTAAAGGGCGGGGTTATTGCCTGTGGCAATCTCTTCCTTCTTCTATTTAATATTTTATTTATGTATTATCTTTATAAAGAAACATTAATTTATACAAAGGTACTTCTCCTAAGCTTTGCAGGGGTTCTAAGTGAAGTGGGCTACTTCCTGACACTAGCTTATATTTACTTCTTTCTCTCATAATTTTCAAGTTCATTTTTTTTTCAACTCAACCTGCAAGTGTGACATATCAATTTAAAGGTCTTTTTTTTTTTAACAAATCAACAAACGCGCCATCGACACTGGCACAACTGTGTTTGTGTACATTGTGTTCCATGACCGATATACCTAAATACCTACCTTCCCGGTCCTGTCTGTCCCGGTAGCTCAGTGGTAAAGGCGGCACTCTGTGAATCCAGAGATTCCAGAGGTCGTGGGTTCGAAACCCATCCGGGACATGACTAGTTATCCTCCCATTGGGGTTTTTACCACATAATAATATGTCTTGGGCTTACTGCTGGAATAATGGGACTTTAATAGTCTTAATCGGGCAGTATAAATAAGGCGATTATTATTATTATTATTATTATTACCTTTGCAGAAACTGGGACAGCTCATGCACAGCATAACAGAAGGTGACCACAGTCTGGCTGAGGAGGAACAGGATGTGGATGAGGAACACCAGGTTCCTGTAGCAGTTCCTGTGAGCCCAATTCTTCCACTCAACCTCGTAGTAGTGAGGCAAGCTGAGGATGCCACAGCGGTGCATCGCCACCAGAACCTTGAAGTATCTGTTCTTTGGGAACTGCGCCATATTTTAACACCCTACGAGATGTTGTCTCTCATTGAATGGTCCGTTCTTTGGTATCTGCGCCATATTTTAACACTCTACGAGATGTTGTCTCAGAGACGTATCGTCACGTGAAGCGTAGCAAACATAAAGTTTTCATTATTGTGTGTTAATCACTTTCGTGACTTCACAACTACTCGATTTACTAAATCTTTGCTGAACCCGGGACTTGAACCACCGACCTCCAGGTTACAAGTCCGCCGCCTTATCGATCAAGCTACTGAGGTCGATTATAATGTTATAGGTTACCGTTTATGTTTTGCAACTGGTGTGCACTGGTGGTCAAGTGGTTAACGCGCTAGTCTGGTAATTCAGGTAGCGTAGGGATCCGGTTGTTCGAATCCCACCCAGTGCATGAATTTTTCCTCATTAATTTGAGTTTGTGACCACATAATAATAATAAGACTCTGAGGGTTAGGTGGTAGAAAATGCTTCGAGCATTAACCTCGCCTGGTGGTTACCTTCCACTAAAGAGTATTATTATTATTAGTGTGCAAAGTCAGACGTAATGGTCTCAAAAATATTAATCGACCGATTAAGCTTCTATCCGACAGTTAACTTTTAATTGCTCGGACCAACATTAAAGCCAAAATTTAAATTACATCAGCTCATTCTGAAATCTCGTTGGCGGCCATCATTTTTCTGTCCGATTTTGAATCAATCAATCAGAGAATATTAAATGCAAACAACATTTTACCAATGTGAAGGTAACACTTAAATTTCAATGTCTAATTACTCGATTAGCACTTTACACAAGAATAATCAGTTAATTATTTGGGGTTCGGTGAAAGCGAAAGCCGCAGGCTTTTTTTTTTATTTCATGTCCTATGGATGTATCATGTGGTTTACCAATAAAGCGTTAAATAATAATAATTTCTCCATTAGGCGTAAAAGATCTCTAGTTAACACTCCGATTAGAATTTGTCTCTGCACTAGGGCTTATGTAATATTTCACACCATCTCCCAGAAAATTAATTTCAAATGAAACATCGCAAGTTTGCACTCTCGCTAGATGTAACGAAAAGAACTGACTGTATCTTGTCTAAAGCTGCAACCTTTTCCTTAATTATTTATAGAATAAAATGATGTCTTCTACATAAAATACCTATTTTCTAATATACCTATTATATTCACTTCCAGTTTGTGCTACTATCGAAGATGTGTTACTTTACTGTTAGTAAATGTATTCTGATAAATAATAAAATGTATAATCATGCGAATAAAATGGATTCCATTTTCTAATAAGTAAACTGTCATAGCTGACACAAGGTTTAATAAGGAAAATAAATAAATGATTTAACACGTTCAACGCCACAACATTGACAGTCATATATTATGAAACTCATTAGTGAGTGTCATTATGGTGCTAACTGGTACATGAAACTCATTTGTGGATGTCACTATTGGTACATGAAACTCATTAGTGAGTGTCACTATGGTGCTACCTGGTATATGAAACTCATTTGTGGATGTCACTATTGGTACATGAAACTCATTTGTGGATGTCACTATTGGTACATGAAACTCATTAGTGAGTGTCACTATGGTGCTACCTGGTATATGAAACTCATTTGTGGATGTCACTATTGGTACATGAAACTCATTTGTGGATGTCACTATTGGTACATGAAACTCATTTGTGAGTGTCACTATGGTGCTACCTGGTACATGAAACTCATTTGTGAGTGTCAGTAATTCAGTAAGGCGCTACCTGTTACATGAAACTCATTTATGGGTGTCACTATGGTGCTATCTGTTACATGAAACTCATTTGTGAGTGTCAGGACTTATTCACAATTTCATAATTCAATGATAGGGCCGAATTAAAATCTCTCGAATTAAAAATCTCGAATGAAACAGGATTAGATTTAATTTCAGTGGACACTATCACTTGACTCAGGCTAAAGTGCACTGTGGTTGGTTCTAGAAGGCCGGAAAAGATGGGGAGATGGGATTTCCACCCAATAAAAGAACCTAAGACTCTCTGGGGAAGATATTATTCAACAATTTTGATCAATCTTTATTTACATTTTTTTATATACAGGTACAGTGAAAAGGTATAATTAATGAAAGGTTAACAAAGTTTGATCAAGGGTGGTGAAAATGCCTTTGACATTCTCTTTTAGATAGTGTACCCGAAACCGTTTACTTATGTTTGATACCTAGGAGCAAATGTGACAATGTGAGATAATAATAATATCGCCTTATTTATACTACCCGATTTGGACTATTTAAGTCCCATTATTCCAGCAGTAAGCCCAAGACTTATTATTATGTGGTATAAATCCCAAATGGGAGGATTACTTTTGTCATGTCCAGGCTGGGTTTCGAACCCAGCCTGGACGACCGCTGGAATCTCTGGATTCACTGAGTGCCGCCTTTACCACTGAGCTACCGGGACAGACCGTGAGAGATGTAGCGTTGAGCGTGTTAACGGGGTGATAATGAGAATTCAGAAACCACTTTCAGTTCGTAAGTCACTGCATATTGTATGAAATTTTCGATTTTGATTAGTTTTTTTTTACCTAATCAAATTTTTTTAGCCCAAAATCATTAACTTGGGGGCCCTTGTTGATTATTAACCTCCTTGTATAAATTTGATGAAATGAAAAAGGTCAAGTTTGGCTACCATCGAACTCGATAATGTTGGTTAGTTTTGCTTAATGATTATTTTTTTTAATTCTGATAAATTTCTAATACATAAATTAGAAATCGGAAGTATTGTTTCAATCACTTTTCTAAACCAATTATATTGTTTTATTTATTATCTGGTAATGGTGCCACTGGTCGTTATTCAATACTCATACAAGTAACTACTCCTTTTCCCTCACAAGGTAAGAGTGAACATTAATTTATACTTTGCATTTCCTACGAGTATAAGGTATCTCTCTTCACTCCGGTATCCGTGGGTTCAATCCCACCATCCAACAATATTTTTGCTTTTTTTAAATAATTTTTTTGAGTTTTTTTTTTATTAATTTTAGTTTTTTTTACTCTTTATCGTCTGATGATTTTTATTGTTTTTTTTTTACATAAGTTTATTTATTTATTTTCTTTGAAAGAAACAATTTTTTTTTTTAGAAACAATTATACAAATGTACTTCTCCGAAGCTTTGAAGGGCTTCTAAGAGATGTTGAAATTTCTATTAAAAACAAAAACGCTTGCATACGAGTCTGCAACCATTGGGACATTTTCATTTTTATAATTTAATATTTCGTTACATAATTTCGTTACATAATTTCGTCACATAATTTCGTTACATAATTTCGTCACATAATTTCGTTACATAATTTTGGTTATGTGCCAGAGCAAAGACATGAAAATGTCAATTTAATATTTCGTTACATAATTTCGTTACATAATTTCGTTACATAATTTTGGTTATGTGCCAGAGCAAAGACATGAAAATGTCAATATCGTTACATAATTTCGTTACATAATATCGTTACATAATTTCGTTACTTAATATCGTTACATAATATCGTTACATAATATCGTTTCATAATTTCGTTACTTAATTTCGTCACATAATTTTGGTTATGTGCCAGAGCAAAGACATGAAAATGTCAAAAAATAGAAAGTATTTCTACTACACCTACCTCTTCAAGTTCAGGTAGTAAAAAGTCTTGTGATCGCACCAGCTTATCCTACTTACTTTAATAATTCTTCGTTTATCTTAATCTTGCATTTTGAGCACTTTATTTTAATTTATAGGTATTTTGAGAACTCGCTTAAATCCTTGTTATTATTGAATTCTTTGAATTAAAAATTGAATATTTTGAACTCAATTCATCCGCCATTCTTTTTAGATAGTTATTATTTAATATATTCATAATGAAATAATAATAACAGTCTAGTGGAAGGTAACCATCAGGCGAGGTTAATGCTCAAAGCATTTTCTACCACCTAACCCTCAGAGTCTTATTATTATGTGGTCACAACCTCAAATTAATGAGGAAAATTTCATGCACTGGGTGGGATTCGAACCAACGGCTCTCTACGCTACCTGGATTACCAGACTAGCGCGTTAACTAACCACTTGACTACCAGTGCACAATAAAAAGTCGTGTGTGATCACACTAGTTTAACTTACTTACTTATTCTTTTTTTTCCCCCCCTTCTTCTTCATCATATTTTGAGCATTCTATTTTAAGTATTTTGAGAACCCGTTCAAATCCTCGTTATTATAGATCTGTTATTGAGCATGGAATAAATGAAAACACGTCTTTTTAGTATTATTATTATTTGTTTTCTTTTTTTTATTTGCATGATACATGGGAATATAAACAAATAATCAACTCTTCTACGTACACACACATAATAAATATATATAAAATAATAAAAAATAACCCTACAAAAAAAAAAATAGGAGGAAAAAAAAGTTCCGCCATGCCTCACAAAAGGCTTTGAGAAGCAAAATAAAACAGTTCCTTGGAGTTTCCGCAAGGCCCTAGAAATTCATGGAAAGAAAGGATCGCGAAAGAAAAAGAAAAGAAGAGATTTTTATACCATCAGTCGAGAATTAAAAATAAATGGAAATTACAAAGGAATTCATTTAAAAATTAAAAGAAATTTAAAAATTACATACATATAAATGTGGCCTATCGATTTGTTAAAATTTGAACACAAAATAAACCGAAGCGTTTGTCTATTGAAATAAAATAACACACAAATTTTGTTCATTTTTTAAAAACATGTTTAACGTCGCTTTTAACTACATGGTCACATCACGAAGGGGGTGTTACTCTCCATTCGCTGGAAACTCACAAACCTGCTACCCACATCAACCTCACCCAGCTTGGGTTGGGGCGGGAATAGCCACGAGGATTCGAAATTGAAAGGTCACGAAATTGAAAGGTCACTCGTTCTGTCACTGAAGTTGCTCAACTTCAGTGACAGAACGAGAACTGGTGTATTCAACGCACCATCGACGCAGGCAAAACAAGATTAGTTAATCTAATCCACAACAGATTCAACCGAATCCTGTTTGCCCTTAACTCGCCTCCTAGAGAGAATTTCAACGAATCACAGCGTATTTATATCAGCTGTTAGGAGATAGTGGCTGGGGACACACAAATTATAGATATTTAATCCTGATTCCTAATTCGGCCCTAATTTTCAACCAATCAAACGAAGAGAGAAAATAAATAACTAAGGGCCAGATTATGAAACATTTGGTGGATTAATCTATTAATTAATCTAAAAAATAATCTAATCCACTTAGATTAGGTTAGTCTAAGTGGACATTTTCCCTTAACATACCACCCTCTAGAGGGAATTTCAACCAATCACAGCGCCACTATAGCCTGAGTTAAGTGATAGTGTCTACTTAGATTAATAAGTCCTCACGATGGATGGTTGATGGCACATAGAAATATATGGTTCAGGACAAGCCAACTTTGAAATAAAGTTGGCTGGAGACCATCATTCTCCCCTCCAGCTGTAGCCAAGCTGGCTACAACAAAAACAACTTATATTTATCTATGGAATTAATGATATTTTTTGAACATGTTATTTATATTTGACATCCTAATGTGAATTTCTTAATAAGACACTTCTATTTGTCTAGAAGAAATTCAAATACTAGACACATAGAAGTGTTTTGAGAAGAAAAAAAATTGATAGTGAAAATAGATTATAGGGTTGGGTGGAAGAGATTTCCATAGGCTGTTAACCCCGCCCTTCAGTTAGGACATCTGTATATATTTTGTTTATTTTTTTCCTGTTTATATTGTCAATTTTGTATTTTATTTACCATTATTTGATTGTGTATTTATGTTCTTCTAATAAAGAGTTTGATAATAATAGGTTAATCTAATTTTGTTTCATAATCCGGCCCTACAACTCAGGTTCAAAACAGAAGCATCGAGGACTGCGCGGGGAAGTTTAAGAGAAACAGGAGAGCGGAGGTTGGGTGGAAGAGTATATGGTTGGGTGGAAGAGGTTGCCCTAGACATGCTACCACTGCACCTAGTGTGCTTTTTTTTAATGAACATTTATTTAAAGAGAGGTCTATAACAATCGTAGTCCTTGCCCTTCTAGATTTTTTTTTTTTTTTTTTTTTAAGAATTATAGGACTTTTCCATATCTTTAATATCTTATTTTGCCTATAATTCCGCCACTGGTCGCTGAGTGGACCCCGAACACCCAAGAATAGAGCAGAAAAAATCCTGCCCCGCTGGGGATCGAACCCAGGTCACCGTTCGTGCAGTGCCTAGCGCGCTAACTCACTCTGCCACGGTGACTTCTATGATTGCTTTATAATGTTAGTAATAATAACAACACTTTTAGTGGAATCGGTATTCATAAAGTTTTGAGAGCTTCTCCTTGAAAATAAAAGCTTTTTTGCTTCATTGAAGACTATGGTACATGATATTCATAAAGTTGAGCATCTTCCTTTTATTAATAGCCCCTTCAACATGGAGTATAATTGCTTGTGAGCAAAAGCAAATGGTTTCTTCCTTCAGAACTTTTACTTTTTTTTCTTTAAAAAAAAAAAAAAAAAATTGGTGTTAAAGTCGCTTTCAACTGCATGGTCATATCACGACGGGGGTGTTACCCTCTCCATTCACAGGAAACTCACAAACCTGCTACCCACATTAACCTCACTCAGCCTGGGTTGGGTCGGAATGGTAGTATCACAAAGTTTGTTCACCTCGCTGGACGTTGCTTAAACTGCGGTGATTCTACGAGAACCTGTGCATTCAACGCAAAAGGACAGGAGCGTCGATGACGCTATTTTTTAAACAATTTTATAAATGTTTATTCTCTCTCTCTCTCTCTCTGTTTCTTTAAAACAGAGTCTGTGAACAATACTTCCAATTTCTACAGGATTTTTTTTTATTTTTTTTCATCTTGAGAGCTATTCTGATTCAAATTCTACTTGTCTAACTTGCTTTTGATATCCATGCCATTTTGAATTGGTTTCATTTTTACAACATCTTGAATAGTGTCCTACAATACCACATTTTAAACATCTTGCTTCTTGAGCAGGACAGGATTTGTCTGACTTCCAATTTCTACAGGATTATTTTCTCCCCCCTCCCCAATTCCCCCAATCTCCATTCTCTCTCACTACAAACAAAATTAGTAAATACAATTCTCTACAGGACACAAAAATACAATTTCCATTTACAACAGGAGATTTTTTCTTAGTTAAATTAATTTAGTTAGTTGTGAAAGATGTGTACAAGATATTTACAGATGAATAGTTACAAGTTGAACAGAATAAACAGCATAAATACAGGTGAAATTTACAGTGCTATGTATACATATATAATTATGTGTAGTTCTGTAGAATTCTTTGTTACGTATGGTATACTACATATTTATAAATGAGTTGTATAAATATAGACATGATTAACTTAACTAACTTCATTCTGCTAGTAATTCCACCAAGTTTATCTCTTGTCTAAGAAATTATTCTAAATTTACAGCAAAAACTATTTGTCTTTTGTTCTAAGCATAAATTGAAATAAATAAAATAAATACAAATATCAGGATTATGTTTGTTCACTATGTACAACAGAAATATGCTAAGCCTGCTAAAGGTCACAAAAAATGCGGAAGGTCACAAATTAGGAGTATAATTACTGTACAATGTTTAAAAGAAAATATTTTATTTTTCTTCTATGTATTATGTTGACGCAAAATAATACAATTAAAAAAATATACCAATACTGCCAGCGTATAACTAATGAATCCCTTCTTGCTAGCGCCTAACAGTTTAAACAGATTCTCATTTATTGGATAATAAGATTAGGACATGACTCTTCAGTCTGTAATACAACTTATGAGCCAAGAGATTGCCGTGATAAAAAATTCCGGCCTCTAAATATGACAAATATGTTTTTTTTTTTTTGTTCCATTGTTTAAAAGGTTTCCTAATACATTCAGAAGGAATTTTATTTCAAAACAAGATCTTGAAGAGATTTGAACCTCTGTCCCGAATATTTCGTAGTGGCAGCTATTACTGATTCAGTTATACAGTCGAACCGAGACCAAAGAGAACTGGATAGAAGAGAACCCTGGATATAAAAGAAACATGGATATAAGAGAACTGCATATAAGAGAAACCTGGATATAAGAGAAACCTGGATATAAGAGAAACCTGGATATAAGAGGAACCTGGATGTAAGAGAAACCTGGATATAAGAGAAACCTGGATATAAGAGAAACCTGGATGTAAGAGAAACCTGGATATAAGAGAAACCTGGATATAAGAGAAACCTGGATATAAGAGAAACCTGGATATAAGAGAAACCTGGATGTAAGAGAAACCTGGATATAAGAGAAACCTGGATATAAGAGAAACCTGGATGTAAGAGAAACCTGGATGTAAGAGAAACCTGGATATAAGAGAAACCTGGATATAAGAGAAACCTGGATATAAGAGGAACCTGGATGTAAGAGAAACCTGGATATAATTTCTAGGTCCAATTTATTTACCCCTCTTTAAAGGAAAATAACCTTTTTATAAGAGAAATATTGAAACATTTCCGGCCCTTGAGTTCTGTTATTTCCAGGTTCGACTGTACAAAGTACACACCTTGAAATATCGACATGTAGCCCGTTCAACTTCTACAAAACGCTTTCAAATTTTAACTTCTTGCCCCTTCAACTTCTATACGTTATTCTCCATCTGGGCATACTTCCAACATGACATGTGTGCGCTGCTATTGATGATTTGCTCTGTGCTCAATTCCTTGCTTGTTGATACTTTGTGAAAAAGTAATGCCAATTATCTGCGTCTACTTAAGCGCCTTCAAATTTCGACATCTTGCCCCTTCGAATTCTATTAAACGCCTTCAAATTTCAATATCTTGTCTCTTCAAATTTCGACATCTTCCCCCTTCGAATTCTATTAAACGCCTTCAAATTTCAACATCTTGCCCCTTCAAATGTCGACATGTTGCGCCTTCAACTTCTACTATCTACCTGGGCCGCCCGCAGCCGCGGTGGAGTTTTCTTCTTTCTTAATGTCGGCCGGCGGGGGCCCCAGTCTTGATCCGGCCGCAGGTGAGGGCCCTTTTCCGGCCCCAGAGCCTGGCGGGGCCCTCATGTGGCTTGGCGGCCCATAGGGCGGGGCGCCGAACAATTTGGCGGCCCTTTCCTCTTCTTCCCGCTGGAATGCGGCCGCCATGAGGGGGTTGTAGCGGAGTGGGTCATACCTGGGGAATAGAAGAGAAATAAGAATGTTAAAAAAAAAATAAAAATAATCACAACTAAACAAACTTTCTTATTTTAGGTCAGAGCTGCAGCTCGACCCACCTTGAGAAGTACCCCCCCTTCCCCTACCGTTTCGGACTTAATTTTCCTCTTACGTCATCATTATAGAGCAATTTTCCTTGTGAGAACTTCTCTCGGGTTTTTCGGGTCCCTTCGGGGAGAAAACTGTATTATTTTTCTCTTTTTTTTTAATTTGGGTTTGATCGTTCACGATGACGCCACCCTATGATGATGCTAATGATGATGATATAATTGAGTTTAACGTCACTTTCAACGGCATGGTCATATCTCGACGGGTCCTACTTTTTGTTCAAACTACTCTGGAATCAAACCAGCGACCTTCAGATTACAAGGCCAATGTTTTGTGAATCGAGCAACTGAGGTCGGAAGAATAAATAATAATAAAAATTCAATATTTTTATTATACATTGTGTTCCTTAAGTCCGAGGTACCGCTCGTCATAAGTCAAAAAGATAGAAAGCTGAAACTTTTTATGCAGTCTTAGGGCGAAATCAATTGACAAAATCCATAACTTTAACTAAAGAGCTTAACATTGGTTTTCCCTATCTTAGTGTGGAATTAATAGACGTTTTCGTAATACCTCTGTGGCGCTAGGTCACGAATTGCGTACTGTGTAAGATAGGGAAAACCGACGCTTACCAATGACTTGAGTTATTGATGTTGTCTATTACTTCTGCCCTTATACAGTAAGCAATCCGAGACTTAGAGCCACAGAGTTAATACAAAAATGTCTATTAATTTCGCCCTTAATAAGAGTCGTATTTTTCTTTCTAACCAAAAAAAATTCCAGGTTAGGTGTTTTCCAAATATTTCCATTTTATTCCAAGGTCATTCGTGAAAGAAAAATGCGTTTCGGTAGTTCTAAAGATAAACAATTGACTTAACCTATAAAAGAACTGGACGCAAGAATTTTCTACTTCCATTTTGGTTAACTTTGGATAAGGGAATTTTTCCTCTTCCAAAAGAAAAATGACTTGCTTCCAGTTTGGTTCATTTTATTCCCGTTTGGTTAACTTTGGTTAGAAAGAAAAATACGGCTTAATTTCAGGGGTACCCTGCATTTTCAGGGGTACCCAAACATATGAGTTCAAACAATCCATCCGAGGGTGCCTCACCTGTACGGGTCCCAGGGGGAGGGGGGCGGGGGGTAGCCGCGACTGCTGGGGTGCAGATGCGGGGGCAGGGGGGGGCCGCCCATCCTACTGGAGGGGGGAGGGGCGCCCACCCGGGACAAGTAGGGGGACAGGAGCCCGCGAGACATCTGCAGCATCACCTGGGGGGGAGAGGCCGAGAATGTTAGGAATCGAATCTTCTTTATTTTATTTTTATTATTATTATTACTATTTAACACTTTATTAATTGGACATATTATATACAACACAGATAATTACAAATTAATATACAATATAAGAGAAGTAAATAGAGAGAAAAAAAAATATACATAATATAAATGTTCTAACTAAAGGGCGGGGTATTGCCTTTGGCGATCTCTTCCACCCAACCCTTTTGAGGAGGGGAAAGCTTATAAGCTTATGTCGAAATGTGTGGGACTCAGACTTCAACTAAACTCAGACCCCAACTAAACTCTTGTTTTTCCTAAATATTTTTTAGAGAGGTTTTTATTTGATTCAGTTACTTTTTTTTTTACGTATTACAGTCTGATTTATTTTTCAGATATTTCTATGTAAAAAAAAAACCTGATCAAGTTTTGGTAGTCAAAAAGTTTGGTAGTCTGTGATGTTCACACCAGTTTTTTTTTTTTTTTTTTTTGAAAGGGAGTAGACCAGCAGTCTGTCTGGGGGACTATAAACAGGGAGTAGATCATCATTGGCTTGGTTCTGGGGGCCCTTATTAGCCTACTTGTAAAGTAAAGTAGAAGTACTGAGTCATTCCTCCACTGTCTGGCTACCATCGTTCACGATAACGCCACCCTATGATGATGATGTTAATTAAGTTCCTACCTCATCTTCCTGAGCCTGCTTGGCGGATAGTAGAGAGCTGGGGACCCCGGGGTGGGAGACCTGCGCGTCACTACTGCGCAGGGGGGAGCGGTCCCTGTGTAGGGACTGTTGGTCCCTGTGTAGAGACTGTTGGGCCGCTGCGGCGCTCTTCTGTGGGAGATAATGAAAAGTTATTATTTATTATTATTATAGTATGCTTTATTAGGAGGACAGAGTACCATGTGAATAGTACAAAATTAAGAAAAAACAAACAAATTACAAAATAAATAAGTAAAAAGAAATAACACTAATGTCCTACCTAAAGGGCGGGGTTATTGCCTGTGGCAATCTCTTCCACCCAACCCAAAAAATTATCACACATTATGTTATTAGATAGCGCTAGTTTTTAAGTTTTAGGTACATTGTGTGTGTGTGGTATAAAAATTAATTTTATTGTTTTGTGTATAATGTTATGTTAAACAACACAATAGATATATTAATTGAATAATTTTTTTTTTAAATTTAATTTAAATTATTATGATATATTAATAATAATGAGCACGGTAAACGTCTGTTTACTAACGGAGCTAGTCTTATTTACAAATGTCAATATATTATAAAAACACAACAATATCAATCAATCGATCAAATATTTTATTGTGTAATAATAACACATACGAGATCTTAAACATTTAAAAAAATTCACTTAAAAATAAATAAATCAAGTTATTTGTTTATGAAATGTCACAATCTCTTTTGTGATATCACAAAGACTAGTCAAACTTACGCTATTAAGGCACGAATTTTGAAAACAGGATTAAAGATATGCACTGGTAGTCAAGTGGTTTCAGCACTAGTCTGGTAATCCAGGCAGTGTAGGGATCCGTTGATTCGAATCACAGCCAGTGCATGAATTCTTTCCATTAATTTGAGATTGTGACCACATAATAATAAGACCCTGAGGGTTAGGTGGTAGAAAAAAAAAAAAAAAAATGCTTGGAGCATTAACCTCGCCTGGTGATTACCTTCCACTAAAGAGTGTTATTATTATTATTTTTAATTTAAAATATCAAGGATATGTTAATCGAAACAACTTAACAGCTGATGTAATGCGCTGTGAGTGTTTCACTCATGACACCTGTTTCTTCACTCATGTCACCTGTTTCACTCACGACACCTGTTTCACTCACGACACCTGTTTCACTCACGACACCTGTTTCACTCACGAAACCTGTTTTACTCCCGAAACCTGATTCACTCCCGACACCTGTTTCACTCCCGACACCTGATTCACTCCCGACACCTGTTTCACTCCCGACACCTGTTTCACTCCCGACACCTGTTTCACTCCCGACACCTGTTTCACTCACCTGTTGCGACGCGGCCGCCTGCTGCTGCTGTTGCAGTAGCCGCCTCTGTTTCTCCTCGCGTCTCGCCCGCTCTCGCTCACGCACTCGCTCGCGTTCCTTCTCCCGCTCTCGCTCTCGCTCCTTCTCCCGCTCGAGCTCCACCGGGTCCGGCTTGAGGGTCCAGGGCGAGACGGGCGGCGTGGGGCCGCCACCACCGGAGAGGGACGGGGGGGCCCCTACGCCGCCCGCCACCGCCGCCCCTGTGGCGTAGCCGCCGTGGCCGGGCAGTGAGCGGGCCGCTTGGAGGCGGGACCAGGGGTCGGAGAGGGGGAGGGGGGAGGAGGGGAAGCTGGAGAGGGGAGGGAAGGAGGGGACGCTGGGGGCGTAGCGGCTGAACATATCTGAGGGGAGCAAGAATGGGTAAATTTTTTTTTTTAGAGTGCAGTACAATATACAGGCTGAACATGTCTGGGGAGCAAGAATGGGTGGATTTATTATTTAGAGTGCAGTACAATATACAGTATACAGGTCTCGGCTTTACAAAAGATAGCCAACACACAATACCCAATAGAATAGAAGTTTTTATTTTAAATTAAAAGTTATCATATTTGTGTTAATCGCTTTCGTGATATCACAACTACTCAAACTTGCTTTACTAAATCTACGCTGAAACCGAGACTTGAACCACCGACCTCCAGGTTACAACTCCGCTGCCCTATCGAACAAGCTACTGAGGTCGGTACCCAATAGAATAGTCATAAGTAGAGGACTATAAACAGAGATATATAAGGGTTGGGTAAAAGAGAATGCCACAGGCAATAATCCCACCCTTTAGTTAGGGCATGTGTATATTTTTTTTCTTAATTTTTTTTCTGTTTTTCTTTGTAATTGTCTTCAATTTTGTATAGTAATTTGTAATTATCTGTTTGTATATAATGTCCTTATTAATAAAGTGTAAAATAATAAACAGAGAGCTTATCTTAATACTCGGCGGTTAGGCCTGTGGCGCGTAATTATCTTGTAAACGGATCTTAATATATGTATGTATAAGATCCATTTACATGCATTCATTCATAATCAACGCAGCTACGAAGCACCTAGACCGAATGACTTCAAAGGATTTATAAAACATTCAAATAGGACCTCAGCCACGGGCAAAAACCATAACGGCAACAAAGCGAAGGGTTTCATCTTGTCGTAATATTAAAAAATCACAGAATTTAATATTCTAATTTAATTTTATTTCAATTTATTTTAAATTTTTTGTATTGCTTTGCTTTTTGGGGATTTCCCCCGTCGATTTGGTAATTTTTTTTTTTTTTTTTTTTATGGTTCAAATAAATGGTTCAAATATATATAACAATGACAGTTTACACACATAATTCATAATATTCTTAACTGAACTTAGTTGTTTCAGTTAGTTTAAAGGCATAATTAATGCTAGTTTCTTTAGGCTGTTGTCATCCCACACCAACACTCGTATTTATAAACAGGGAATTTTGTCTGAGCAATGTGTCAAGCAAGGTATTGGCCAATAATATTAAAGAAAATCATGCTTCAGACCATGCTCAGACGGCTTTTTCTGTTCATAAATACGGCTGTAAGGGCCACACCTATGAAGTATGGGCCTTGTGTCGTGGGTCCTATAAAAAAAAAGAAACAAATAATTCTAATGTCTTACTGAGAGAACTGAAGGGCGAGGCCAGAACTCCGGGGGCGGAGGGGGGCGGGGCCAGGGCCCCGGGGCCCTCATAGTGGTGGCTCAGGCCCGGGGGGGCTGGGGGGCCGCGCTCGTGGGGGCCCGGGGGTCGCGTGGGCGGGGGCAGCAGGTGGGAGGGGGGCCGCAACAGGTCGGCGGGGCCGCCCGAAGACTTGAGGCCCTTGGCTTCGGCCGCGAGGGCCTTCTGCTGGTGGTTGTAGATCTCCCAGGCGATGCGCACGTGCATCGCGTTCCACTTGCCTGTCTTCTGTGGGGGGAGAGAAGGAGATAGTTGTAATTACAGAAATTAATTACAGTCAATTAATATTAGGTTTTGAAGAGTATTAGGACCGAGCACGAATGTAATTATTTTAAATATAATTGTCATCTTTTATGAAAAAAAAAAAAAAAAAAAAAAATACAGTCAAACCTGGGTATAATGGACTTGGAGATAATAATTTTAATTTTTTAATTTTTTTTAATTTTCATAAATTAACGGGGTAAACCCATGTTTATTTGATATAAATATAGTTAAGATACATAAATATATAATAAAGAATAATAGAATATAATTATTGTTATATGTAATGTAATAATGTATATTTATGTAATAATGTATAGATTATTTTACAGTAATACTCTGCCACTGCTTTTATTATTTTTTGATTCTATGCAGATTATTTTAGACTTATTTTGTTAATTTTGTACTTTTTCTTAGTTTGTTAACTGTCAACCTTGTAACTATTTTTTAAAAATTAATACAACAATTTTTATCGATCTATCTATCTCTAGTTTATTTTACAATTTTTGTGGCTCTCTCCCTAAGGAATACTTCTAAGGAGATACCTGGCTAAAGTATATGACAATAATTATATTCTATTATAGAATATAACAATAAAATTTCTTGAAATGGGTGGTAAAAGAAAGCGAGAAGAGAGACCAAAGGTGAGATGGAGAGACAAAGTTGAAGAAGACTTAGGAGAAAAAAGAAGTGGAGAAAAGAGGACTCGCTAAATAGAAGGATATGGAAGGAAAGGATTCATGGAACAAATGCCAACCCCAAGTAGGTTTGGGAAAAAGGCAAAGTGAAAGAAGAAAAATAATAATATCGCTTTGTTTAGAAGTTCTTCTACGTACATGAAAAATTGGACCAAATAAAGTGCATAGTTACAACACTTCACAACAGCCTGATTAAGAACGGCCATTAGCCATTAAAAAAGTTGATTGATTTAATCTGTTCATTAGGGATGACTATATACTTGGGCCAATGGGTTGCAAGGAGTAGGTATTAGACGTACATGAAATCTTCGAGTCAATTCCAGAAATACGCGTTCTCACCTTACATTTAAACTCAAGAGAAGCAATTCTAACGTGGGCGAATTCTCCCCAATGCAAAGGATTCAATCCATGGGGAACAGACTCGGTGATGATGGGCTTGATTTGTTTCACATTTCAAGCACTAATTTGCTAAATTTTAGGTAGGTCTAATTTGCTAAAATTTAGAGATTAAGGTAAATTAAAAGTTATTCATTTCTTTTCTTTCTTTTTAAACATATAAAATCGCGTTTTGTATAAATGGAAGTTCGTAAAATTAAAAAAAAAAAAAAAAAAAATTGGACCAAAAGTGCAACTAATAATACGCGAAAGCAAAAAGAGAATCTAACATACCATAGGCTTAGGTTTGGGGGGCTCAGTCAGTTGCTGAAAACAAAACAAAATACAACAAAATAAATGAAAATGCAGCAAAATAAATAAAAAATACAACAAAATATACAAAAAATAAATAAATAAAAATACAACAAAATAAAAATAAATACAAAAAAATACAACAAAATAAATATAAATACAGCAACACA